>CANTFL010000673.1:0-148841 GCA_947650285.1 Hyaloperonospora brassicae
AAACAGAGCCTACTGTACCACAAGAGATGGCGACAGATTTGCAGCTGTACCATCTGGTTCCCCACCAGAATCATTGGACCGCTGCGCGAGTCACGTGTCTGGTCTCTCAAAGTCGTTCGTCGTCCTCAGAGTAGCCGACAACACTGCCTGGAGATGCGTGTGTACGCCGTCGCGCTCCTGGGCACTGCTGCACTCCCGATATGCGTATCGAGTTCGTTCGGCTTGAACGAGACTGTGGTCGACGTTTCGACCGGTGTCCGCACCAATGTCGGTGTCCACAGCAGGGGCCCGGCCGATCGTCCCGTGAAGGTGCGCTCTACCACGGACGAGGAAGACAAGATGCCGCAAGACTTGGCCTCTTTCGTATCTGTAGAACAACGTAACATTCTACGACCAGATATGGTGTTGAAGAAAGTCATGGGTATATTGCACGCCGATCGCGACGTGTACAAACTTACAGATGAAGCTGTTGGTCGCTTAAAACAGATTGACGCGCATGTCTTGCCGCAGATTGTCGAGGAGGTGATAGCTCGGTGCAATGTTGCGGGAATTGAGCTGCAATATACACAGGAGAGCACCCTTCTCAATTTGATTGTTGGTCACGCTCGTAAATCTGCCGACAGTGAAAAGCACCTCGTGCAGACGATCTTGAACGAGAAGAAGAGACAACCGCAAACGATGTACGACCAATTTTTACCCGATTTGGAAGCCAAACAGGGACACGCTTTTGACGACCAAACACGTAGCGTGAAGAGCGAGCCGATGCAGACTGGACATGAGTCGCTGGATTCATTGTTGGTAGCCTTCGGTGGCGCCGCCGAACTCGCGCCTATTTTGTCGATCGCGAAGAAGAGTCAAGTCGTTGGGCATAGAGCAGAGGAGTTGCAGCGTGTGATGCTTAACAGTTGGCTGGGTTATGGCGATCCTGTTGATGTGTTTAACTGGCTCAAGCTCTCGGAATTGAGACGCATCACATACGAAGACCTGGATACTTTTGCGCAATACATTGACCTTTATAACGTTGTATATGGCAAGGAGGAGGATATGCTTTCGTTTTTACGAAGAAAGTTTACTGACGAGGTAACTCGCAATGATGATACTGAGAGGGACGGGGACTTCTAAGAACATTCGCGGCAGTCACGTGTGGCAACGTGTGGGCGATGGGACATCGGCCGTCGATTTCGTCAGCAGTATTCTTTACATGGCAGTCGATGTGGACAGCCTGCTGGATCCGTTGTTGGTAGCTACTGGTGGCGCCGCCAGACTCGCGCCTATTCTTTCGGCCGCAAAGATGGATTCAGTCATCGGGTTCAGAGCAGAGCAGTTGCAGAATGCGATGCTCAAGAGGTGGCTCGACAGTGGCAAACCTATTGATGATGTGTTTAACTTCCTCCAGCTTTTGGACTTGGGCAAAAGAGGCATCACATCGGAAAATCTGGATACTTTTGCGCAATACATTGACCTTTATAACAATAAATATGGCAAGGAGGAGTATATGCTTCCGTTTTTACGAAAAACGTTTACTGACAAGGTATTCGCAATGATGATACTGGAAGGAACGGGGACTTCTAAGAACATTCGCGACGGTTACGTGTGGCGACGGATGGGCGATGGGAAATCGGCCGTCGATTTTGTCGCCAGTATCCTCTTCTTTGCAATTGATTTGGACAGTCTGCTGGATCCTCTGTTGGCAGCCTTTGGTGGCGCGGCCAAACTTATGCCTGTTTTGTTAAAGACAAAGATGAATCCAGTCACCGGGTTTAGAGCAAGACAGCTGTATATTGTGATGCTTAAGAGGTGGCTGCATAGTGGCAAATCCGTCGGCAATGTTATTGGCTTGCTCGAGATGAACAACTTGAAAATTGATGACATCTCACGTGCAGAAGATGACATTTTGGAGCAGTACGGTGCAGGTTCTGACACTTTGAAGGAGTACATCAAACTCTATCACGAAAAACATGGTACCGACATGGATTTGGCTTCGTGCGTCGAAGCGGAGAAGATTGAGAAAGCACTTGCAAATGAGCGGGGAAAAAGGAAGGGAGAGACCCAGAAAAGGAAGGGAGTCTCACAGCCCGCGACTATACGTGCTGTTCGGCAAAAACGGCTAGGCTGAGAAAACTCTGGCTGGTCTTCATATCAGCTTCTTCAACGCGAGTATGAAATGGATTGGGATGAGTGAGTTCGCTGGATATTGTGCGAGTGCAGTGGCCCACTACAGATGCATTCGCTTTTTCAAGTGCCTGATGACCAGTAAGAATATACGCGTGTTTTTACATTCAACTTTCTTTTCCAGACATCGCTCCATTTCATCGAGCCACCGTATCGTAGGAAAGACACTGGCAACACACGCGCTGTGGTTACGATGCGTTGTATACCAGAAGGTGTTGGTTTAGTAAAGCGTAAGCAATGCACCGTACCGTAAATTCAGTTTCGGCATTATCACACGCGCACAATCAGGCGTACATGGACGGCCCGCAATATGAGCTTTTGGCAGCTCGCGACCTGAACCTGTGGTGGCAATTCCACGCCTTGTTACCAAACGCTCTGCTTGTAGTGCAGCCTCGCCATGTACGGCACAGCTACGGACCGATCAGCGCTCATGCTCACGTTGGATCTCAGCGATAATCTACACCCGTTTCCGACGCGGGCACTGCAAACGAGATGTGCGTGCACCATGAGCGTCCATGGCACATCCACCTTGTGGACGTGACATGGTACAAACGGCCGGAAGGCTATGGACTGGGCTGTGTATCTTTCAGTCTCGAGCGCTTGACATGGGCTACTGGATCGACATATCGGGGCCCCGAAGTGTTCAGAAGAACATGGTCTGAAAGCGCGCAGAAGGACATACAAAAAAGAACGACACGGAGTCCCAGCCAATCGCCGTTTACAGCAGTGTTCAACCCACAGCGTTTGGTAACAACATGCTGTCTGAAATAGTGGCCGACTCCCGAGCAGTGACTGTGTTATTCTTGCCACTCTTGTGTATCACCCAAGCATACGCAGTTGAAGTCGGTAGCTGGTATTCCAGACAAGCCCTCGAGGTACATGGTATTGGCGACATTGAATCCATAGAACGCGCCCACGTCGCCTTCGTAGCACCAATTTCAACCTTTTGTCTAATACACCTCTGCCTGCCTTGGGCTATATCACTTGTATATCGGTACAGCATGGATTCGATGTCTGCTCATACATCCTCATTGCTTTGGGGGATGCGTTTACTTGTGCTGCCTCTGCGCCTCGCTAAAGCAAAGCAAAACGTAATGGCAGGTCGACGCGAGCAAAGCAACCGAAAGTGACAACAATCGTTACGGCGGTCAGGTACCAGAACTGGGCATGGAAATCCTGCAACATCAGACGCTGTATCCAAAGGCGTACAGGCATGCCATCGACAAAACCATTGATACCATCGGGCCTTGCTGTCTCACATGAATCCTCCGATGTCGAGCGTAGTCGCGACCGCAGCTTGCACGTGAAGATCTCGCGGGCAAGGAACGCGCCACCAAGCCGACCAATGAACATGCACACGCAGCGCAGCCACAGATTCGTCTGGTCTTGTAGTACGGAGAGAGCACTACCTGGCTTCTCAAAAACTGCCAGAAGCGTCAAGAGCGAAGGTACCAGTATAAGTGCTGTCGTATCGGCCATGTTGTCTTGTTCCGCTAGCTTCATGAGAAAGTAAAGCGGTCGAAGAGCTTCACTTGTAGACGTCTTTACGCGAGAACCCGCGCCTAAAGCTGCTGCAGCCACATCCTCATTACCAAACTGAGAAGACCCACTTGTTCGACCCGCACACTTTTTGCAAGTTATGTGCCTCTGCGAACATTTTCCACGGACCGTCGACACTTTGCATATGCCGGTCTTGCGAGTGGGCAATGCTGAATCCCAGGCTAAAGCTTGGATACCTCGGTGGGTGTCATTGATGCTTCGGTCTCGTTCTCGATTCCTGCTGTCTTGTTTTTGCCAAGATGGTAGCTCGCCGACGCAAGTTCCGTTTTCATCAATGTTTCGTGCTGCGACAACGCTATTCGAGCTGTTGCTGGTACCGTGATTGCAAAAGTGATCCCCGTCTTCAAGTAAATCGTCGCTTGCCTCCATGGCTGCTGCTCCAGCTACACCACAGTTTAGCCCCAAAAGTTCTTGTTTTTGCACTGACGTTCTATGCGGGAGGCACCTTGAAACATCAAACGCTGAGCTTGTTGAGCGCAAGCAAGACACAAGTGGAGACGTGATGTTAACATGAAACGGCGCGGTCAGCCAGACTGACGATGTGCGCTTGAAATCCGTGTACACACCTGTATTGAGAAACGCGATGTGGACGTTGTTGAGGAACAACATACCCCAGTACAGCGCGTCGATGGGTGTGTCCGAGCCTACTAGGATGTACCAGAAAACGTAATAGTAGAGCTGTCCTACGTACAGCAGCGATGGATGCGCGAATGGTTCTGACATGCTGTTCACCATGTTCGTGATCACAAAGAAGTAGCCTTGCATCAGGAAAAGATAGAGCACCGAAATCGCCAGTTTGAGCCACGACTCAATGCTGGTCGCCGACGACGCGGAGGGGTCTTCAGCAAGCGCAAACAGCCGCACGCACAAGTGTCCGAGAAACAGCGGAACATGCACAACCAACGTGCTATACGCCACTGCGTGTTCAAAGCTGAAGCGAACTCTCACGACACGAGAACTGAAGAGCACAATGCATAAAATAGGTGACAGCAAGTCCAGCAGAAACCAGAATCGTGTTGAGGCATCCCCTCCGCGCGCCGAACTGTACAGCGAGAACATGACAAGCCACAGGACCAACGCGCAAAAGCCACACCCGTAGAGCAGCCTCGTCAATGGCTGCCCCTCTCGTTGCATCTGATCGTGTTTCGGCTGTCGAACAGTCTTGTTTCCACCATGGCTTTTTTTCCACTGTCGCAAACTCTCATTTTCACTCAGGCTTCGTCGTCCTGACTGTCGAAATACCTCGTTCTCACTCAGGCCTCCTCCCGACTGACGAAAAGTCTCACTCTCACTCTGGAATCCGCCCGATCGTTGCCTCACAAGCGATGCCTTCATCATCGTCCTAATCATCATGATCTTCGGGTTGTTGTCTGCATTCACATTTACAGCCAATGACGCTGGCGGCAACAATGGACCTGCTTGTGTCTGCTGCATGGCTCCAGCCGTTTTAGCGTCTTTGTCCTCCTCCGCCTCTTCGTCCATTTCTTGAGCAGCGCTGTGCACTTGTCGCTGGTCTTGCTCCTCCTGCTCCAGCACGAGATCCTCATACTGCGATCGTGCCGTTCGTCTGTGCATACTAAAGAATAGCGGCACGGCTCCAAGTGCAACAATACCAAACAACGTATTGCCGACAATCCACGAGTATCGGCTCGCCGGTACGCTTATGTACCACTCAACGAGACTGATTCCTACACTGATGACTGCCAAGTAGCGCCAGATCGTCGGCTGCTCTCCTCCTCCGCCTCCCTCTTCTTCTTCTTCTTTCTCGAGTGCTGCAAACCGAAACACCACAACGAACGGACACGCGACGAGGGTCAAGTTGCAGAAGTACCACACGGGATTGACGACCAGCGAGTAGACCAGGTGGCCGAACTGCCCGGCCACGCAGAGCAACGTAAGCAGCACGAGCGACACGAGCGGGAACGTCGCGCGCCAGAGTAGCAGGTTCCACTCGCTTTGAGTTGCTGGGCCCTGACGAAACTTTTCCAGCAACTCAATCGCCGCATGGGACTGCCGGTGGGCCCGGCGGGGGCCGAACGTAACAAAACGCCACACGCGTTTGCAATGTGAGGATGGAGACGACGACGGCGACGCAGCGGGTGGCGGCATGGCACTGGGTTAGCTGCTGCCCCTGCTAGCGGAAGGAGGGGACGTCCTGGTCGGCTTTGTTCACTGGCACCAACGCGAAAGTAAAGTTGCACCAATTGTTGACGGCGCGTTGGGGCGATTCATTTGGGCCTTTTCGAGACCCGAAGAAGAGGCAGCGATTTAGAAAAGAGGAAGAAAGCGTATGTCGAGCATTTATTCGTAATGGCACTCTTTCCGCGTTTCTAAGTGAGGACCCGCTCCGTGGACCCGGCGTCTGCTAATGCTGTGGAAGACAGGATTAAAATGGTGGAAGCTCTTTGATTGCGACCCTGAATAAGCTCCATGTCCTCATAATCTTAGGCATATCGAGCATCGGTTCAGCAATGGAAGCCAAGCACAGTTGAGCTCCACTGCAAAGCGCTTATCTCACCTGTTTGTTTGGTTGGTTGCTCGGTTGCTTCTAGCCACACACATCGATCTGCAACGTACTCGCAATGCGTAGGCTTTCCTACGGCACGTGCGCGAGGTAATGGTGGTCGTCGGTCCTTGAATGTCCACATCAAATCATCCTTTCTTTCTAACGACACGTGAGTTTGTACGACACTACAGCACTGAAGAAGAAAACGGTTTCGGTCTTGTTATTTACAGCCTACGAGCCTTCGCAGTTTTCACTTGACATTCTTTCGCTCAGCGAAGCCAATCAAGTTAGAATATGCTGTATCGACGAGTTGAACCAGTCAAGTCTTGCGCTGATCCTCCCTTCTAGGCTTGTCGAAGAAATGATCGCACGCGGTGGTGATGGGTGCCGTTACGCCACATGTACGCCTTCATTGCGCTTGAGCGCTGTGATCTTAATTTATGCGTAGATAAGCAAGCCTTAGGTGCTGCTTCTCATTGATCGAGACACGACCCCTCGTGCACTTCGATTCACTCGAACGAGCATTGACTGCTCAGTTCGTGATTGCAAGGAGACTCGCTGGCGTGGATAAGCTCAACAACCGTACTTTTGCTATCGCCTTCCAGGGTCACTCGGCCGTTTGAGCATTGGTGATGAAAACGGCTTATCCGTTGGTGATTAGATGCGAATAATAAGTACTCACGCTATCACTTCTACAAGCTTCTACGGATGTTTCGGCGGGCGAGCGTGAGGCATAAACTCCTCATTGTGCTTTATCACGAATGCAATTGAGAGTAGTGGGCTGTCAGGAGGGCCTGGATTAGTGGTGGAAATGAGGGGCTGGTTCCGTTCACGACGACGGATCGAAGAAGGAGAAGCGATCCCATGACGGTATATCAGTCTATGCTTATGCACAAGACGTCAGACAACTTCTGGGCCAAGAATATAGCGATGGAGCCGGTAGCTTGTCGTATCAAACCATAGTAGACGCCGAGACTGCTCTGAGCTCGAGAGTAAATGGATCGATAGCGTCGTGCGATAGCACCCTTGGACGACTGTGTCGGGGCCCCGATGTCCGCGTTTTGCCAACGCTGTGTGTTGACGTACCCCGAAGCTTTCAAAAAGCGCGACACTTTGTGGTGGCGTGGTCTGCACTCTTCTACACACTGCATCGCTCCGCGCTACTCCATGAGTAAGTTGAGCCGATGCTGTATCAAAAGCCAAGCCTGCTTTCGTCGATAAAAGCATGATGCTAGGCGAAGTTTCACCCGTTGCCTTCTCGATAGCTACTGTCTCCGTGAAGTAAGGAAGCAATGCGCGTGGTCACCTTTTCCTATAGTCGGACCTATGGCTCCGCCGCGGCCTCAACGAGTCGTGTTCAGATCCCGTTGAATGCAATATGTCGATGGTTTCGATGAATGAACATGTTGATCACTCTCCCAACCGAGGCATTTCATGCATGACCCCTCTCATGCAGTTGGCCGACTCGGATAAGCTCAGAAACGCCACAAGCTAAGGTATTTACGTGGACTTGCGTGAGCCACTGTAGGCGCGTTGAATGCATTGCATTTAGATGGCGATCTCGACTGGAGCTAGCCCGTCTCCATTTGCACTTTTTGGAGCGAAGAAGAGTATCGAAACGGGAACGAGGCAGAGCGCCGGCGCCACCTGATGTACCTTGTTAGGAAAGGTGGTCGGGTCGTCTGACACGGAGAACGCTCGATGAAAGTAGATCAATCGCCATTGATTTTTATGCTATAAGAATCATGCGTGCTTTTGCCTTCAACTACTGGCACGTGTAGTCCTTTGCAGTCAGGCAATCGGTGAACCGTGACGTCTTATAGCTCGACTACTCAAAGGGAAAGCCAGAGCAAGCGTACATACAGCCTTGTCGAATGTCTGACAGAAAGAGGAGGAGGATGTTAGGAGTACTCGTCATGATTAGAAGTGCGCCAGTGTACATGATAGGTCCACCAATAGCAAGTACACGAGATACGACATGCTGCAACCCGCTGTCTGTTGCAAACCTTTGGACGATGTGGCCGTGGGCAAAGACGTTGCCAACGGCACTGCGCCAGTCTACAATACAACGATACAAGTAAGCGACAGTGACGTGCGTATGCTACTTCAACACACTCAGATGTTTACGAGTCTGCTACGAAGATGGCCATCAGGAACGAACTCACAAGATCGCGAGATTGTACGGAAGCAGCAGACCACAAAGTACATGCATGCCTTGTTGAGTTGTTGAGGCCGTAGTAGACAATGTGCGCTTCTTCCCAGAATGCCGCGCATCATTGCAGAGCTCAATCACTGCTTTTCCACGCACGACGTTCCTAGAAAGAAGCTTGTCGTGCACTAGATGTTGCACTGCACTTACTTTTCCGTATGCGATCAGGCGTGCTTGTAGATTCTGTTGGTCGAGTTCGCAAGCGCTTCTGTATGCACTCGGATCTTGAGGCTCGAGCTCGTACAATTGATTCACGCTCATGGGCTCCTGTACATCTGCTGTCTAGCGGCTTTTCTTATTTATTTGTGTCGGTGGTAACCTGTCATTATACAGTCTGTCTGGCGATTTCTATTGGTTCCTGGCGCGCAAATGTCCGTGAAAATGCGCTAAAGTCGTTGTTTTAAGTGGCCGTTATCGTTGAGCCGCAGCGCGTGATATCGACGCTCTTAAGTTGCTCAACGGACCACGCCCACGCCATTTGGAAGGACGTCCAACGCCAGTCAAGTAGATTGAAAAGATGGCGCAGGTGGATCGCGCGCAGTCGAACGCTGTGAACCTGCAGGTGCTCAAGCGCCAGGATGCGGACGTGATGGAGATCGTGGACACTGCCGGCCACGTGGTCATGTACGAGTTCGATCAGGACGCGCAGAGCTGGGTACGTCAGCTACGACAGAGGGAGAGACACAGAGCTCTGCGAAGGCTTACGTTGCTCGGCTTTGTTATGTTGCAGAAACGGAAAGACGTCGAGGGCTGCTTGTTCGTTGTGAAAAGGTGCGCCGATGAAACGGTTGGTACAATGGTTGACGGTCAATCGGAAACCAACGGACAAGTTCCGGTATGTGCTGTCCCAATGCAGATCGTCGTCGCCGCGTTTCCAGGTCTTTGTGAACAATCGACTGAGCACGACCAACATGAAGCTAGAGCTAGACGGACGTCTTCAAGTGGACAATGTTGATAGCTTTCTTATTCTTCGCAGTCCCGATTCGGTAGGCGGGAGGCGAATGATGCGCGGGATCCACGAGGCTGGTCGTGATTTGACAGTGTGTTGTGTGTTCGTGCTGACGGTGGTAGACGTACCCGTCGGGGTTTGCGATCTATGGCATCTGGTTCTTTCCCGAAGAAGATCGCACCAAGATCCTCTTGCTGTTTCAACGGTAGGCAACTTTGTTCGGGCGCGATCTGGCTGCCTGATGCAATTTGTTGAGGCTAACGCGGTCGTTTCTTCGCCTGCAGTCTCATCCAGTCGCTGAAAGCTCCGCAAGGCGCTGCCATTGTGGACACTACGCATCAGCCCACAAAGGGGCTGTCGCCGATCAAGACAAGGGCTCAGCCAAAGATGCAGCAGCAGCAGCAGACGTCACAGCCTACACAGCAGCAAGAACAACAACCGGAGCGGCCTCCGTCACAACCGCGCAATCGAGGACGTTCGCGCAGCAAATTGGATGATTCAAAGCGACGTGGCACGAGTGCAACAAAACCCACGGCGATTCTGCAGCGAGACCCGAAAGACAAGCGTAGCAACAGCAGCAGCAGCAGTGGGGGGAGCGCGAACGGCCTGGTCAAGCAGCAGCAAATCGCCTCGATGGTCGGCAGCTCGAGCGGTATGATTCCAATTTCCAAGGCCGACGGTGTCGCTGCGGGTGAAGCAATTATGGACATGATCTCGCAAAATCGAGCGCGGCACCAGCAGAAGCAGCAACCGACGGCGTCCAGTGTGAACAAGGAGCAGTTGAAGCAGACACTGATTGGTCTGCTGGATGACACGCAATTCTTCGACCAGATTTATTACGCGTACGTGGACCGTGTGTCGAACCGAGGATGAAGAGTGGCGAGCGTCACGGGGCGTCGATAGTGTAGGCACGACGTTTGCCATCGAGTGTCGTTGGCATACGACTGGAGCTCCCCTCCAGCTCTTTGACTAGTCTTGAGCGAGAACGGAAGAAGAAGCGATTCGGAATGCCAAGCGACCTGTCTAACCCTCGCACACATACACACACAAGTTAACATGGGGTCGCTTTTGTTGCGCGTGCTCGAGCTTTTCTATGCATTCTTGTGCCGCGGTCACCCGCCATTTGGTTTTCTCTGACGTGGTGATGACAGCACGTGGGACGAGCGAACGCAGTTGCAATCCATTCGTACGCTTCGCATTGGCTTCAGGGCGCGAGGACAATAGCGTCAACACGGACGTCAAGAGAGAGTTCGGTGTGCACGAGTTCGAGCACACCTTCAAGCACCCGAAGGAGTGCGTAACAAGCCGTTCGGTGGGAGGCGTCCAGTCTGACGTCAAGCCAGAGACCGTCACCACCCGGCAACCCCTTGAGGTCCAGTCCGCCAGGCCCAAACGCGACGTCAGGGAGCCAACTGCACGCCTCGCGCTCCTGCTAAAGCTCTATGAAGCACGAAAAGATATGGCCGACACCTCCGTCGACACGTTTGGAACGCACGTGTGCGTAGCCCCTGGCGTCTCGAGCGCCAAAGTCGAGCGCTTCCAGCTACTCGTAGCAGCGCTGCTTAGCTCTCAGACTCAAGACTCGATCACGTACGCAGCAATGCAACGTCTGCATCGACTCGGAGCGAGTGAAGAAGGCTTTACGATCGAGACCTTGCAGGCCACAAGCGAAGACGAGCTAAGGGCAGTGCTCAAGCCAGTGGGGTTCTACCGTCGCAAGGCACGTCAACTCAAGCAAGTAGCGGACACCCTGCGCACGCACTATCACGGGGACATTCCTCGTGCACTGGAGCAGCTCCTCGAGCTGCCAGGCATTGGATCCAAGATCGGCCGTTTGGTCGCGCTACTTGCATGGGGACACGTGGATGGCATTGTCGTCGACACACACGTTCATCGCGTAGCGCAGCGACTTGGCTGGGCGTCGACCTCAACTCCGGAAGACACGAGACGAGCGCTCGAGGAGTGGGTCCCTCGCGAACACTGGGGCAGCCTGTCCCTCGCGGTCGTGGGCTTTGGCCAGGCCGTGTGCACTGCAGCGCGCCCTTCGTGCTCGACGTGTCCACTAGCTCCCACGTGCCCAAGCGCGTCTACGATTGAGTCCCCTGATACGAACCGCAGCACAAACAAACACGCGGGCAAGAAGCGCCGCACGCGTGACAGCACCAAGTCGGACGCTTGAGCTTCCACCCTACGCAAAGAGAGAGAGAGAGAGCACGAGACGCGTCCTCCGAGCACAGCACACATGTATAACGCGTCCAGTCAATTCAATCGGCAAGTGAAACACACACCATGCAATCCCCCGCTCCTCTACGTCGTGTGGATGTACACCCCGAGCAGCAACAGGCCGCAGACCCCCAGCGTGACGACGGCCAGCACCGCCAGCGCACGGTCCGACGCCGCGTCCGTCTCCGGCGCGAGAGCTGTCGGCCGTGTGGCCGCCGAGGTGGGCAACAAGCTCCTGGACGTGTAGCCAGAGCTTTTGCGGTGCGCATGCAGCCGCAAGAGACTCCACGCGGTCGAGAGCGACACTGTCGCTTTGCTCACCGACCGCAGCAGCAGCAAAGGCGCGAGACGCACGGCAGCCACTTCCCCCAGATCTTCGTCGTCTTTGCGCCGCCTCTTCTTCCGTCGCGTCGCTGCCGCCTCATCCACGCGCTTCGGCAGCGCTGCACGGGGCAACAGACCGTTCAGCTCCTGCGTGTCGTCGTCTTCGCTCTCGTCGTCTTCGCTGTTGCTCGTCATGAGCGGCTGCGACAGCTTTCCCGCGCCTTCGTCCATCACGGAGAACCCTTTGCGCTGATACGCGGCTTGGAACTGGTTCCACACGTAGTCCATAAGGATACGACTGCTAGAGGGAGAGCTCCTGGTCGAACGAGGCGGTGATGGCTTCGCTTCTCGGTCGGTCGGTCGGTCGGTCGGTCGGTCGAGCGTCTAGGATGACAACTTGAGAAATACGAAAAGGGCAGTGGGTTGAGCATTTGTGTACGCCCATGTGTGTAGGACACATATTTTGTACACAAAATTGACTTGGAAATGGTCGTTTGAGACGTTTTGGATTTAAACGAGTAAGACACAGTGCCCACTTTCCATCTCTTTTTCTATTGCATTTACGGGACGCTATCGACGCCCTCCATCTCTATTTCTTTTTGTCAAATGTCCGACGACCTCTGTCGCGAGCTGCAGCAGCTCTCGGCCGCGCAAGTTCGGGACCTTCTGAGCGCTAATGGCCATGGAAATCTGCTTCGGGACAATGAACGACCACACAATGAGCGGTTGACGACAAACGCGGCTGACGAGCAGCTCGCTGTGTATGCTAAGAACGAAGGGAACGCGTTCTTTCGCCAAGGGCTCATGGACGATGCTATTTCTGCGTACACTCGGTCTCTGCACGTGCTTTTCTATAGATGAGACGCACTGGCGTCATTGCTGACTGTTTCTTGGTCGTGGCAATGTCTCCAGATGCCTCGCGTTGGACCCGAGTAACGCGGTCTGCCTCTCAAACCGAGCTGCAGCCTATTTGAAGGTTTAGTGAGTTTATGCGTGTGTTGCTTTTTTGGTTTGGTGGGAGGGTGCGCTGACGTTCCGGTTGCTATGTTTTCACAGATAGAGCGATTTGAGCTCGCCATCGCAGACTGCTGCAAGGCGATCGAGGTGGCACCTACAATTAAGGTGCATCTGTTCCTGCCTTCTGTTCATCTCCTCACGATACTTTGCTGACCGTTCGTTGTAGTCATATATGCGTAGAGCAACAGCGTACATCGCACTGCATCAGTTTACAAAAGCTGTCACTGATATCGAAGCGGCTTTGCAGTTTGAGTCGCGCAACAAAGAGTGCTATACGAAGCTTCGATCTATCGTGGATACGGCTACAGATGCGTCAGAGCATGCAGTTCGTGCAAAGCATAGAAAAGCGGCTGTACGAGCAGCTGCAATCGTGTCTGTTCGTGAAGGGTGGAAAAAGCATGCTGTACGGGGCAACCCAGGTCCTTCTGCTGTAAACGGACACACTCTTTGGCAAGGAGCAGACAGACAGATTTATCTTTTTGGTGGAAGAGCCGTGCGCGATCAAAAACCTACTGTGTATGTGCTAGATGAAAACGACATGTCGAGCTGGGCAGTGGTGCCTACCCGAGACACAATCGCACCGACGTCACGTGCGTGGCACTCGGTCTCATCCATCGGCGACGGAAACAGAGAATTATACTGTGTATACGGCGGGGTATCGTCACGAGGTGACGACTCCAGAGTTTACCTGCTGGACTCCGATCCACGTCGCGGATTTCGATGGCTACATCCTCACTGTTTGCACCGCTCAACGGACAAACCTACTTCCCGGTCAGGCCATGCAGCGATGTCAGTCGTGGAAGAGACCGGCCATCGAGCTGCATACATTTTTGGTGGGCGAACGAAGCAAGGCGTAAGCAATCAATTACTAGTCGTGCGATGCGATCCGCAACCTGACGTCGCTCCCGCAGGCAGTGATGGCGTGGTGGGCCCGACAGTTGTTTGGGATGAAATTCGTTCAAACAGTCGTGATGATTGGCCTTTGGCTCGGGACGGTCACTCAATGTGCTTGCTGCAAAGATCAAAACACCATTCGGACCGACTGATTGTCTTCGGTGGAAATGGCCAGCTTAATGATGAGAGAATGAACGACGTGTGGATATTTGACATCGAGAAGCAGTTTTGGACGATGTTGGAATGCGTGGGCGATGTTCCGCCACCGCGATCTCATCATACAGCTCATACCGTCGGTGAATTTCTGTTTGTTGTTGGTGGTCGAACTGCTGAGTGTGAGGATAGCAGCTTATATATGCTGGACGTTGGGAATTGCGAATGGATGAAGGTACCTGTTCCGAGCGACTACGTACTAACTCCTCGTGCTTGGCACTCAAGCGTCCTGACCGACAGTGGTAGACTGTTCGTGTTGGGCGGTGGAACCTACATCGGCCCGCTGAAAGATGCTGCGATGTTAGACTTGGGTTACTTTTGGACCAAGGCCTCACTTCTGCAGCATCGGTGAGTCATATGTGATAACTCTCACACAATAAAACAGCAGCATCTGCTGTTATGGTGTTGCCTGCGCAATTGCGTGTCAGTCGTCGTGGGCACAATCCAGATCCTTCACGTTTGAGGACTGCCTGCTGCTGATGGGACGGTACAAAGTGTGGTGCAAAACGTTGTGCTACGTTATAAAAGGCGCCTTGCAGAAATTAGATCCGACCAGATTGGCGTTTAAAACTGATGTGACAATTCGACCCATTTGGGGGTCTTTATTCTAATGCAAAGAAAATTAATCTTGGAGATCGATATTTGCATTACCACGAAGTATTTCATAAATGCTACAAATGTATCCCAAAACCACACCCGCTTTTCTGAATTATCGCTCCACTCACGAGTCCCTAATGTTTGTTTCCAACCTTGGTGGAAAAGTTCGTACTTCGCGGAAAGTTTCGAATGGTATACAACATTCACCATCAATGACACAGGCGCAACAAAGGTAGAACTGCAAGGCTAGAAACTACCAGTGTTGTCAATTTGCCGCCTCACTCGTTTGCATAATCGTCATCACCGAAAGAATCGTAGGCCCAGGTCTCACGTTGTCAGTCTCAACACGTTGGAGAAACTCATTGCAAACCTAGATAAGAAAAAGCGCTGTACGCTTCATGCCAACAAACATGTTTCCAGCTGGACTTGGAGTGGACAGCTCGCCACCGCAATCGTCGGATGTCAGATGAAGTGTGGCCCTCTATATTCTTACCCATTACACACCACTGACGCTGTGCCTGCAGGGGTGTATGGTTTCTTGGGGGCGTAGAAACGAGGCACTGGCACTCACGTACTGATAACAGTACGGAGCAAACTCTCACTGATAGCAAAGGTTGTCAGTGCCCTATCACATCACGTACAGAGTACATAGGAAGGCTGAAGTACTAAGTCGATGGAACTTGGTGGTGGGATAGATGAAACTGTGTTGAACATCATAATGTCCCACACCCCTTCTTTGTTTATTAGTCCTGACATTATAATTGATACGGAAAATGTAAGGTGACGTATACTCACCGCTCATTGAGCGTGTAGCGGAGCTACACAGCTCCTTAAGTCAGAGGAAGACTTAACGCTCTTACGAGCAACTTTGGTTCTACGAACCCGACTCAGAGAGTCAACAAGCTCAGAGAGCTTACGGTCCCCGTTCCTGATGGACCAAACGATTCAAGAGAATCACAGCACAGAGTGCTCAGGAGCAGCTACCTTCACAGGTATTGCTAGCTCCTATCGATCAAAGACGCCTCGTAAGGCACGTGTCTTTCAGTGATCAAAAGGGGAACTGAATTTTTATTTCTTTGATTAACCTAAAAGAACACCTTAGAACAACGTATTTAACCTGCCCTAAATAACCTCTTAAAAGATCTCGCAATCAATTCATGATAGACATCAGTCTTCAACAATTGATACACTCACTGTGATCTAAAATTACTTTATAGGGTAACCCCCTCTCTTGTGTGCACCACACCTATCGTCGACTACCAGCCGACGTGTAACCCCGTTACACCCTCCCCCGCCAGACTGACGTTACCACCAAACGTCAATCGGCTTCTTTCCTCGAAGAGGTCGGTGTGTGTGTGCTTAACCTCGCGGTTGCTAAACACGAAACACCATGGCATTGCCACCCAGCGAGTCTCGGACTCTTTCATCTTACCTCGACTTCGACGAGGATGTGGACTATGGTAGTGATACCAGTGTCCATGGCGATGACGGGATATCATCCCACTCCGCTGTACCTGAGGCTCGTCCTCTTACAGCACCGAATCCGTTCGTTGAACGTGGTGATACCACCGCGCCAGTGGCGCAGCATCATACAACAGATGCAGGTGAGAACATCATCTCGAACCCGCTCGACGAGCAACAGGAGCTGATCCGTCAGCGTGAGGAGCGTGCTCTACGTCGCACTCATACCCAGGCGGTTATTCGAAACCGGAGTGGTTACGTGTTCTCAACACCAGACGTGGAGCAACGCCTCCGTCAAACGGAAGGCCGTAGCCTTTCAACATGGGCCATTGGCCCCGAGGCTACGTCGCCAGAAGATATCGCCTTTCGCAAGGCTCTAAATGAGAGGTATCTCGAACCAGCCTTTACCACGCAAGGTCAGTACCTTGCGCACCTTGAGAGTCTTTCTCGTGGTGTTTCGTTTCGACCGATAAAGGGCGTGCCCATCTTGTTGTTCGCTGGCGAACTGCCCGAGGAGGAGGACAATGAGTTCATTCGTTGGGTGTACCGCGAGCGGCATCTTACAGTGTGCCAACGCTGCGGGCCAGCGCCGATGTGGCTGACGTTCGTCTGGAACGGAAGCTCCGGTTCGAGCATGCCAATCTCAAGGCCAGAGGCCAGTTGCGTACACGTACGCGTTATTCTCCGGCTACAATGGTAGCCACGGGTCACGACCCTAAGGTGCGGAGCAACACGCCACCTCCCACCACTATTGGTGAGAAGCGTTCTCGCTCGCAAGGCGACCCTGGCCACGATGTTCAAAAACATCCACGGCGTAAGGGCAGTCCTGCCGAAGGGGTATCTCATACTTCCACGAGTTCTCCGACTCCGGGTACCTCGCCACTTCACCAGATACTGGTATTGGCCACGACGACGACGTCGCTGAAGGAGTCGCTTCACATGGAACTGGTGGTTCCCTTGCTCATCAAGCAGAGTCGGTGGTGGTCGGGGTACCGAAGGAGGAGCATGAGAAGGTGCTCCGTGAGCTGAGTGGTCTCCAAGAGACATTGGGTAAGACCCAGAGTGCGCTCGACGCGATGCAAGCCCGTGTTCAAGCATTGGAGTTGGCCTCAGCCCGTGTGGATGGTCAGCTTGACCTCCTGGTTCGGATGCAACAGCCGACGGCATGGCCCTATTACCCGGCGCAAGCGCCTCCGAGTTCACATGGGACGGATCCCGATACGGCGTAAGTAAGCCAACGTAGAACACTGGGTGCGTGCGCAGTTTGCGCGGGAGGTTGAGCGTATACGCCAATCCCTTCTTAGCAATGACCGTGAATGGCCCAATGAAGCGCGGACGCAACTTTGTCTTGAAGACGGCAGACACTACATTTGTAGGTAGGTTTTTAGCATTGAGTAGAACTTGGTCTCGGACCTCATAACGTTCAATACATCCTCTTGCTTTAGCATCAGCTTGTTCCTTCTGCTTGTCTTGGCTATCAGCCAGTGCATCACGTACGTGTCGTAACACATTCAAGCGCGTTGCGAGAAACACGCCTACCTGTTTATGAACAGTAGCAGGGCTGATACCAGCAAGCCTATCGGCCATCTCTCCCCCACCAAGCCCTGAAACACGCAGTGGTAGCGTCAACGGAACGCGAGGGTGTGTGAGACCGTTCACGTAGAATGGAGTAAAGCCTGTAGAGGCGTGAACAGCGTTATTTAACGCGAACTCAACAACAGGAAGCATCGAACTCCAACGTTTTGGTGTATTAGCGCAAACACTGCGTAATATGTCATTGATAACGCGATTGACTCGCTCGGTTTGACCATCTGTCTGCGGATGATCTGCCGTGGACATGTCCAAACGTGTGCCGAGCACCTTGAAGATGGACTTCCAAAACTTCCTAGTGAAGCGAGGGTCTCGGTGAGAGACAATTGCCATAGGCAAGCCGTGTTGTCGAAACACTCGATCGATAAACAGCGAAGCTGTACCTTCACCATCAATGGTATCTGGCACAGCCGCTAATTGAGCCATCTTGCTCAAACGGTCAACAAAGACCACAATACCCGTATTGCCTTGCACATCTTTCGGCAGACCGAACATGAAATCCATACTGATGGACCCCCAGCACCCAGAGGGTATAGGCAAACTAGCCAGCGGCGCAGCCGCATGAGCTGAGGGTTTCACCCGTTGACACGTTTCACACGTACGCACATATGTGCTTACCCATTTGTAAAGTTTGGACCACCAATAATATTGGCTCACGGAGCTATATGTCTTCTTGCGACCGAGATGACCGCCCAACGCAGTATCATGCGCCTCATAGAGGATGCGATACTTCAATTCCTCATCATGAGGGACAACGATACGGGGAGTATCCTCCACATCCGTGCTATAGCACAACTGGCCTTGATCGATGGGATATCGATGTAGCCTCGCACGCAAACGTGCCGACAATTTAATGTCTGAGTTGTTAAACTCCTCGCTCCCCAGAGCACGTAGCAAAGCTACACAGTGTTCATCTTTGGCATATGCCGAACGAATGAGGTCTGTGACCGATGGTGACAGAGTCGTAACATGAGCAAGCTCATAGTCAGGCCTGCGTGACAACGCATCAACCAAAGCATTCTGTTTGCCCGGCTTATACTTCACCTCGAAGTTATATTCCGCAAAGAATGAGAGCCAACGAGCCATTCGCTGAGAGAGATGTGGCGACTGGGTCGCAGTGCGTAATGACGCATGATCTGTAAAGATCACAAAAGGCTTAGAGCCAAGCAGATGAACTCTGAATTTAACTAAAGCATACTTCATTGCAAGTAGCTCTTTGTCATGAACTGGATAGTTCTTTTCAGCTGCTTTCAGCTGCCGGGACTCAAACGCAATGACGCGTTCCCGTCCATCATTATCTGTTTGTAACAGAGCACTGCCGATGGCAAAGTCAGATGCGTCACAGACGACACTGAAAGATCGCTCAGGATCAGGCAAAGCCAAGATTGGCGCATGAAGAAGACTCTCTTTTACAGCCGTAAAGGCTTTCTGCTCGGTGTTCGTCCAACACCATTCCACATCCTTTTTAAGGAGATTGGATAATGGTCGAGCCATGTCTGCATAGTATGCACTATACTTGTGTAAGTAATTGGCAAGACCAAGCCACTTACGTAAGTCCTTCTGGTTCTGAGGAACCGGCCAATCGACTATGGCTTTTATCTTAGCGGGATCCGCTCTAAGACCACGCTTCCCAATGAAGCACCCTAATAGGGAATCTCTTGTGCACCAAAGATGCACTTAGAGGCGTTGGCATACAACTTGTTTGTGCGCATGCACTCGAGCACTGCTCGTAAGTGGTCGATGTGATTATCCACATCAGACCGGCCGTTCATAGCACGACTATGGACAAAGATGTCATCAAAGTAGGTCTGTGCATAACCGCGTTGAGGCCGAAACAGTTGCGTCACAAGACGATTGAACGTAGCTGGCGCGTTTGACAAGCCCTGTGGCATAACTGGCCACTCCCAGAGCATACCGCTCGGGGTACTAACCGCTGTTAGCGGGATATCTTTCTCACGCATGAGTAATTGGTAATAACCATCGACTAAATCGAGTGCACTGTACATCGTACATCCCACCATATTGTTCTGAAGAACATCTTTCCGAGGGATTGGTGTCTGAGCCGGGATCGTGGCAGCATTAAGCTTATTGTAAGCATGAACAATGCGCCACTTTCCACTGGGCTTTCGAACAAAAAATGTGGGCGTGGAATAAGGAGATTTGCTCTCACGAACCATGCCCGCTGCGTGATTTGCACGAAAGAAGTCGTCAATGACGTCACACTGTTCCTTGGGTAAAGGCCACTGCCGTGTTACGCAGTATTTAGTTCCAGGAACCAAGTCAATTTCATGACGCACACCTCTATCGGGAGGTAAGACGGACGGTGGGTTGTGACACACCACGTCCTGAAACTCCTTTACCAAAGGATAGAACGGATCAAGAGGATCCTTAAGGATCGAAGATCCACTACGGGCATCCAATGCCGCCTTTGTGTCCTCAAGGACAGACTCGTCCAATAACGAGGATGAGTTCAACTCAATATCTGGTCGAATGACCACTAACTCGGATAATTCTCCTGCCTGTAAGGCTTGGCTAAATTCGCCGTCAGACATTTCGTCTAGTTCAAAGAGAGTATCCAAAGGTGGAAGAGTCTCAAGACTAATATTGCCATCGATCTGGCCAGTCAACCCATTGACAAGTGTATATAGTGTATTATTACTATTATCACTTCGTGACTTCTTAGACGTTGGGCGCTTAACACTTGCCACCTTACGCTGGGATCGTTTCCTCACAGAAACCGTACGCCTCCTAGAGGCCGGGACAGTCGGGTCCCCGTGGTTGCTATTTGTCTTAGCACGCTCTAGACGAGAGCTCATGTCTTGAACGACATCTGGTGAAGTGTTACGTAACTCAAACGCTTCACCCAGTGGATTCACACGGACCACTTCACGTACAGCATTCGGGCCTAGCCCTGAACGCTCTGGCTTCTCGCCATCAATGTCATTACCGACATTCAGTGAGGTGCCATCACGGCCGCCCCCACTCTGTGTAATTTCACGTGCCACCGCACTGACATCATGGGAATTACTTCCTGTATGTCCCGCCCGTAGGCCAACCATGCTTGACGCATGCAGTGACTCATTATCACAACGAGTATCACTCAACGGAGTACAACTCTCTTCAAACACATTAGAAGAGCTCTGCTCAACATTCATGTCATAGACATTCGAGCTAGTTAGCTCCGACATACCAATATCCAGCACATTGACATCTTCCGCCAATGACTCGCGCCAATGGTGCTTTTGTTGCCTAGCAAAGGTGGGTTCATGACTCTCCAAAGCTTCGCTAGGAACATTGCGCGTGGCGCCTAAGGTTTTAGACCTCCAATCGATCCATGGTTCATGGCGTTCAAGCCATGCCATGCCTAGGATGAGGTCGTATCTCGAATCCAAGTCAAGGACGAGACAGCGTTCCATGCTATCAAAGTCCAAAAACTTCACGCCCAAGTTCAACGGAACTTTAGGCACAGTAACGCGACTACCCGTCGCTAACCGAACAGTGATGGAATCACCATCGTGCGCTTTGAGCGCCTCAGCATATTGCTGACTCCCCTCAAGGGAACGGCGTCTAGTATAGTTGCATGACGCCCCAGAATCGATTAAGATCGACCAGTGCTTCTCAAAGCCTTTAACTATCGCCTCAGCGACTAACAAGCCAGGCTTGTATCCACGCTCTGTGCTTGCTGGCACGGAGCTCTGTGGGGCTAAGCCCTGTGTTGCTCTACCTCGTAGAAAAGTGACAGAACTCAGTTCTACCCCAGTAGGCCGCCCCGCGCCTACTGGGTGTCGACGTTTCCCCGTGCCATACCAAGTTTCTGGTTGAGGCTGGGGTTCCGACCCGTAGGAGTCGGTCGTTGCTTACGCAAAGGACAAGTGGCGACGCAAATGTTTAGTGCTTCCGCACATGTAACAGCGTCTCACCTCCTGTCGTTGCTCGGCAACATGAAGCTCAGCTTCACCTTCATCTTCAGCATTGCTGAGATCCATCGGTTCGGGCTTACAGTAAGCTGAGCTATTTGCTGAGGTTGCCCTCGCATAGCTTAGGTTGTACCCATTCCAACCAAGTCTTGCTGACTTGAAGTTATGCTCAGCATTCTGAGCGATGCTCACAGCCTCCTCAAAAGTCGATGGATGGACTCGAAAGACCTCGGTCCTGGCAATGCCGTTGCGAAGACCTTCCATGAAGACTGTCACGTAGACTTTCTCAGGGAGAGGGTCGGACTGCATGGCAGCCATCAGAGTTCTCAACTCCTGGACATAGTCCGTTAACTCGTTCTTACCCTGACGGGTAGACAAGAAGCGTGAGCGCACGCGATATGCCTGGTTAGGCGGCGAGAAAACTCGCAAAATGCCCAACTTGAGCGAATCCCACGTGGGAAACGCCAAGTTGACCGACGTGCCACACGTCAAAGCCCACTCTCTCGCTCTTCCATCGAGCTTAGAGATAGCCAACGAGACCCGCTGGTTCTCAAGTGAGATGAGACCAGAGTCCATGGCCATCTCAATCTCACGGATCCAGAGGGTAAGGTTTCCCCCTCCTTCCCGGAGTAACATTTAACGTCCACCCGAAGGGGACGAGGCTTAGCCTCTTCTGGTGGCATAGCCACATAGCGTGTCGGCATAGCCGACGCTACTTGGTTTTGAACCTGGACCAACAGGGCCGTTTCGTACTGCATGAAGGTCTCGACTCGTGCGTTGAGCACATCGGGACCTTGTGCAGCGAGAAAATCCACGTACTTAGGGCCTACGGCCGCGGTCAGCTTATCAAGCGCGACCTTTTGGGCCTCAGAGAGGGGTGTGGATTGCTCCATCGTCAAAGAGGATCAGTCGTTACCGACTCAGGCGTAGATTGACTACTAGTGCTACCAAGTGTAGCGGAGCTACACAGCTCCTTAAGTCAGAGGAAGACTTGAACGCTCAATGAGAATGTACCCAAATATTACGAGCAACTTTGGTTCTACGAACCCGACTCAGAGAGTCAACAAGCTCAGAGAGCTTACGGTCCCTGTTCCAGGGGGACCAAACGATTCAAGAGAATCAAAGCACAGAGTGCTCAAGAGCAGCTACCTTTACAGGAGTTGCTAGCTCTTCCGATCAAGACGCCTCGCAAGGCACGTATCTTATGTTGATCAAAATGACAACTGAACTTTATTTCTTCTTTTAACCTAAAAGAACACCTTAGAACAACGTGTGTAACCTGCCCTAAATAACCTCTTAAAAGATCTCGTAATCAATTGATGACAGACATCAGTCTTCAACAATTGATACACTCACTGCGTTCTAAAATTACTTTATAGGGTACCCCCTCTCTTGTGTGCACCACACCTATCGTCGACTACCAGCCGACGTGTAACCTCGTTACAGAGCGCGTCAAGCAGCGATTGACGTGTTGATATTGTAGCGAAGCTACTATATCTCTTTGTCAGATGAAGGCTTTCTGCTCAATGAGCAATTCTGTTCGTTATAAGAAATCGATTCTACGAGTTAAGAAGATTAAAAGCTTAAGGTCTTTGTTCAAGGAACCTAACGATTCAACGAATCTTTAGTACGAAGTGCTCAAGAGTCTACGCCCTACCAAGGCTTGACTACTCATACGAGCTCTGATACTCCTTGGCAAGGCACGTGTCTCTGCAGATCAGAAGGAGAACTGACCATTGTTTTATTGCAAAACGACATCTTACTCGAAACGCACCTAATCTAGTTGTTAATGTCCTAAACTAGTACCCTATATAGATCTTTAGTCTAGTGGCTGACACACGTCAGTCCCAACAAAGTGAAGATGCATTCTGGGTACACTATAAATGGGATACCATCGCAAGTGTGTATCACACTTGTTTTACCGGTTATCAACCGACGAGTAATTACCGTTGCAGGTGTCACGCCGTGTAATAACCAATGAGCAGGCCCTTGGGTTGCCGCAAGAATATCTCTGTATCTTGTAACATTCTACGAAGAATCTTCAGCGTGATATTCTTATCATCAAATGTTACATATGATTATATCATGCAACAGGTCACCCCGTCAAAGGTCGGCCATTTCAGTTTGGGCTTGCGAGTCGTTGCAAGAACTTAACTACCGATTTTCGATGGATATGGTGAGCCGGACTACCCAGTTTATTACGTTTCTTCATCTCAACCTGGCATCTTCTGCTACACTGCATACTGCCACCTACTTCTGCTTCTTATCCTCTGGCGCATGCATCTCCTGCTTCATCCCGAGAAACTACAGCGCCGCCATGTCTACTCTTTGGTGATCTGGGAACTAGCACTGGAATCTAAAGTAGCTCTCTCGTGCATCCGGTATAATCCGCCTTCACTTCCTCACCTGGTGCAACTGAGGTGTGCGGTACCACCGATACCACACCTGTAGGACGAGCAAGTAACGAAACCAGCTGTTTCGGTCGATCAGATAATTGTTTACCACCTCTAGTATTGTCGACAGAATGTTTCGCACAGATTATGTGTATTGGTATAAGCGGTAGGATTGTCAACAAATTTAAATTAATCACAGTCGGACCATATGTTCCATAGCAGTAGAAACACTAGGATTGGTCATCAAATCCACTAGTATATGTAGGCATCGAGATGTCTGTTTGGTTTTCGAATGAAGGACCTCAAAATAAGTCTTTGAATTTTGTCATCGAGCAATTAACATACAACCTTCCAGCTTAGGCCGCCCAATTTTACGTCTTTTCTGTGACGTAAAAGCGCTCGTCGGTCTTCCTCGCTAGGATTTAGTATCAGGGTGGGCACATAGAGGGGAGATCAATAAAATAAAAAGAACGCCTGAGTTGTCGCGTATGAGGAAGGTTACACATTTGGTATAAGCATAATATTCTACAATTAGTAGCTGATGTTTGTGGTTGGGTCATATGTGTAACATACACATTGGAGACGCCTTCGTCGGATTATAGGTTTTACGTTGCCGAAGATCGCTTTCCCGCCTTTGGAAAGAGTGAGTTTAAACCTCCCTCATATTTCCCACCAAGTGGCGCTTGATCTGCACCCATTTCTGTTAGACTGTATTAGTATTGCTTACATAATTGGAAAACAGAAAACTTGTTGATACGATAATGTGGGGTGAAGTGCTTTTTAAAGGTAGTGGACCTAGGTACCGGTGGGTTGTCGGCACACCAGGGAGAGGGTATAAGAGACAAAGGGGGATACGGAGGTGAGGCAACCCTTAGATGAGAAGAATTTGCAGGACCAACAAAGGAAAGATCTGAGTCAGGATACCATATGATCAGTACTGAAAGGAGTCGGCCACGGTTCCTCATTGATAGACCGGTTCCTCATCAGTAGATCTCGATCCCTCGTCGGTAGATCTCTCCGTATCTGCAAGTCGACCGCAGCCCCTTATTATTAGACCTTGGTCTCTCATGGTCAAGCTACTCATGTCCAGTCAAATTAAGGAAACAGGTGATTAGGCAAGTATAGATTGAAGAAGTTAAATGATTCGACTTTATCAAATACTACATAAAAATTGTTCAGGTGGCGCGAATTCATAGTGCTTGATAGAAACTTGTTAAGTCTGATTGCCTGTTCCTAGAAAGGGATACACTTTGACCTTCCACGTGAATGATAGTGGCAAAGCAAATCCAAGTGCTAATACAATCTGATGAAGTATATGGCTTGTAAGTGTTTCTCGAGTAGCATCCCCAACATCCGCTATCGTATGCTGCCTCCCCACCAAATAGTTCGGGAGCAAGGTGTAGGCCAGGTGGCAAATACTCATGCGACAACCAAAGAAAATACCAAGGGCAGAAATCTTCCAGAAGAATTTGGTGTATGTCCACTCTCGACCAGATCGATCGAGTGGCCACCAACTGGCCACTTAGCGAAGCATATCCACTCGGTGGTGCCAGGTCTCTTTTTTAAAGCTGACATCCACATCCTCACCCAAGTCGTCCGAGGAGTGCTACCCGCCAGCCGGTAGATTCACAAGGTGATAAGAAATCGTACGTGGCTTCGGAACCCCCTCTGTCTCATAAGTCGGCAGGCCAGCACAATGAGTGGCTTGTAATGGGGGTATACAACTCGCTCAGGTAGAATTCCAGAACACGGGGGAAATGTAAAATATATGTGTTGTTATTAACTCTAATTTATGTAATGGTTGAACTTATATGACCTCGCGTGTACTTCTTCTTGTGTCATCCATGACAGTGGATATCGCATCAGCACGCCAGCGTTCCATCACCTGATGTCCCACTGTCAGCACTCCCCATCGACGATAAGCTTCCAAGGTTGTCCTTGTCCACGAAGTATTGAAACCTGTTCGTCAAAATAGCTTTGGTCAGATGGTCAGCAAGTCGTTACGTAGTTTACTCCAGATGGATGACCTTTTCCTTGACTTGATCACGCACAAAATTATAGCGTACATCAATGGGATTTGCAAGACTTCGGTATCCTACATTCTTCTCAGTAGCGGTCGTACCTTGATTGTCCTCGCATGAACGAGTGGACCATCAATATTGACCTTCATCCCCAGCAATAGCGATTTAGTCTACAAATCTTGTTCATTTCGCAATGAAAGCGCCACAACTTCAGCTTTGGTAGTGCTAAGTGCACCCTGTTTTACATCTTGGACTCGAAATTACTGGCACTCCGTTGACCATAACCATCACTCCTGATGTTGAGCGTCGATTACCATCGTTGCTGTTCCAGTCAGCATCGCTGCTTGCACTGAGCTTCAGCATACCCGACTTGCCAAGATAGCCAATTCCATGTGATTTAGTCGACTATCGGTAACGTAATACACGAATAGCTTCATTCCTGTGTTATTCCCTTGGTCTCTACAAATTCCGACTCAATTTGCACACTGCAAAGGAATAATCAGGTCTTGTTCCAGTTGCCACATATAGAAGTGACCCCATCAGAGAATGATATGAGCGATTCTCCAGTGTTGGGTTCTGCTTATCATACTTGACCATGGTATGTCCTTACAAACTTGGATTGTATACTGGTTTGCACCGACCATTATAAACCTTTCAATTGTTCTAGTGATACATACACTCTGAATGACCATGAATTGTTTCATACTCACCTCATATTTCACTTTGATACCGCGAAAAATCGCACTTTGCTAGTTTTTTTAGCTGGAAAGACTCGACGGTTCATCTGCAACTCTCGTGATAGATTTAACCAAAGCACCACCAATAAGCATGTCGTCCGCATACAACGTCACATAAACCCATCATAAATTGATATTTTGGGGAACGAATATACACGGATCAGAAACACATGACACAAAATTATTGTCCTTAAAAAGACTCAAAAGTGTCTGGAACCACGCCGAAGCAGCTTCTCGATGTAGAACTTGATGTTGTTGCATGTAGATACCTTGAGGCGTGTAAATATACACGTCTCTTCCAAAATACCACTGATAAATGCAGTATCAAGATCATACTGGTGAATTGCCATGCCGTAATAACAGCACACAACCAGAAAGATGCAAATTGAGTTTATTTTCGTGACTAGTGAGTTCGTTTCGTGCATTCTACTCCATTGGTTTGTCGATAACCCAACGCCACAAGTCGATCTTGAACCCCTCCATACCACCACATTCGTTTCGCTTCATTGAAAA
This sequence comes from Hyaloperonospora brassicae, assembly GCA_947650285.1. Lineage (NCBI taxonomy): Eukaryota > Oomycota > Peronosporomycetes > Peronosporales > Peronosporaceae > Hyaloperonospora > Hyaloperonospora brassicae. Next base: position 27,297 of record CANTFL010000673.1, read on the forward strand.
CTTCCCACTTGTTTTCGATCACCTTTTTGCTTGGCGATTTTGCCCCTGCTTTCCATGCCTTCGTTGATTTATTGCGTTCAATTTGGTCTTGATCGCCTCACTCCCGTCGTAGATTGTAGAGATGCCATTGCATCATGACATGTCGATGGAGTTTGGGTCCCTTCATTCGCTTGCTCATACTAAATACACTATATTTTGGACACACGAGTGTCTGGATCATTAATACGTGACGTATCAAGTGTATTGGATATTTCTACTTGTACTAAAACTTGATCTTCACAGGTTGATGTTGGTAGCGCAAGCGGGCATTATTCCCATTGTATTGAGATGATTGTACCACTGAGTGATTACTAAGGCATCAAGCCCCCACCCTGAGCACAATGCCCTAGTGTTATCCACATCCAGATCGGTGAGACCCATGTATGATCGATATCGAAAACAGGACCAGGTACATACCTTTTTTCCTGGATTGAAAGACCCAAATTGACTTGGAGTTGTAACAATTTGATCAGTTCCAGTTTGGTCTACCACCGTCGGTTTCACGTCACTTTGGGTAACTAAAGTTGGTAATTGTACAACTCCTGTATCATCATCATTATCGTCGTTTGTACATGCAGTAGTAGGTATATCTTTAATCACTTGCACATACGTGAACTTTGGTATCTCATGTAAAGTCACTGATTGAGTGATTTTCAGTCTACTGGAAAATAAATTGCAGACACATACTACCTTCATCTCATGCGACTAGCCCAGAAAATTGCATCAAAATGCCGTTTTGTCTTACTTAGATGTTTTTGGTTGTGCAATGTGGGCTTAAACGGTTGCAAAAGATACGCCTATTTGCGACAGGTCTGGTTTCGTTCCGAAAAATACTTAGATTGACGTCTTCGTCGATCTAAAAGAGCAAGTGAATCGATAAGTCACATACACCTCAGTATTCATCGCCTCAGCCCACCACATATTGTCCACTTGCATGCAAGTAAGCATCGATTTTGCTCGTTCATTTAGTTTCCTGTTCAATCCGTCAGCCATTTCATTTTGATGAGGCGGATACGGCACTGTCGCTTGGTGCACAATTCCAGCCTTTCTATAAATTTATGTAAATCGCTTGTCGATGTACTCACTCCACCATTGTCGGCGCGAATTTACTTTATCTTGCTACTCACCTTGTTTTTATCCTCGACTTGTATTCGAGTAAACTTCTCTATCACATTAGACTTGTGTGGAAAATAGTAAGCAACCACATATCGTATACAACCGTCCATAAATGTCACCGCAAATGTTACTCCTCCTTGCGACTCGGTCTCCATCGGTCCCAATACGTTGCTGTGAATAAGTTGGAGCAGCGAAGCGGTCGTTACTTTGCCGTATTAAGACTTTGGGAATGACTTGACATACATCGTTCCGATTACACACCCTTCGCATTTTCGTTATGACCATCATCAACAGCTAGAAAATGTTGCACCAATAATCCTCCAACGCACTTGTTAAGATTTTTATTGCCTCCAGTGGTATATATACTGGTAGTGCATGCCAGACACTTGGACCCACACGATTGGCTCCACCGCCAATCTCTTCACTCAAGCTCACATATTCCTATGTATCACCTTATAGCACGGATAAATTGCCTTGTGGTGTCACTTGAGTCGCCACGTACCAATCATTCATTCTTGATCATGAACCACCCGAGTCGGATAGCACCCAGACGCGAACAGTGACGACGAGTGGATTGAGCGGTGGCGACTCTGTGAGATACACAGATAAGCTGGCCACGGCGTTGATTGCCGTGACATGTACTGTTCGACACGATACGTGGCCTGCTATCGTGAAGCCAGTGAGCCATTTAAACAGAACGTTAAGAAAGTGCTACCGCGGCGCAGTACTAGGCGCCGTCGCTACGTAGTAACGTAACTTTGTGATCAAGTGTGTTGGAAGTCATGAGCTGAGGAAAATCGCTGCTGCTTCGTCTGTTTGAGCGACGAGTGTCGGAGGCGCGTAGACGTTTTATTTCAAATTTTACGTATAACACTTTCTTAGACAATTCAGGAATCGAAAGTAGACGACGATTCAGATCTGAAACGTACAAAACGTCTTTAAATCTACTTGGCTTCATTTTCTTCAAGAAAGTTCAAATTTTTCTTACATTAGCAACCAAAACCGTTTTCCGTTTTCAATCAAAATCACAACCAATCTTTTTCAGCGATACGATCTTTACAAACTTATCTTGAAATGGACACGCGTGACAACCCGCACCACTGTCGAGCAACCAACCTTCGGAATAATGTTCACCTACATTAAACGCTTGCTCAAAGTTCATCTTCTTGTCTGGATTCTTCCAGCAATCTTCCAATTTGTGTTTATAACGTGTGCACATAAAACACGTTCAATAGAACTTGTCAATAGTTCGTATTTTTATAGCCAAAAACTGTTGCTCTCGAAATTTGTTTTAGCCTTCAAAGCAATTTACTCTTCTTTTTACAATCAATGCCTTCGTATTCACGACCAAACATATATTTTATTTTCGAACAGATCAGGGTTTCTCATGATTCCAACGGTCTTGACTATCTGATCGTATTACTCAGGAAACCTTTTAGAAGAATAACGAGTCGCTCATCGTGCTCAGCTTCGTCACCGATGGCTTGTATAGACATGTACAGCTCAGGGAACTTGAAAAAGTGATTCATCACACTTGTAATGGGGCAACCCCATTACATTAAGTAGCCATAACATTTATATATATATATATATATATATATAAATTGGTGTAGGCAGTATCCGGATAGCGGATACTGCGCGTCTATTTATTATTGGTTTATTATTGGGGTGCCAGACCCAATAATTAACCAATAATAATTAGTCTTTTATTTGAGTGGTTCCCATGAGCTAGGGAACATATTCGCACTTACTGCGAATTATAAAAACATAAAATAAAACAGAGTTAAATTTACCTTGTAACTAAGAGCGCTTCCTCAAGCAATTAAATAGTGTACGACGGTAACGGGCTCTCACCCCGTTACACCTGGTAGCACTTAGTAGTCCTTCCCATGACCAAGTTCGAGATGAACATTAATGAATTCTTCGATGGCTCCAGCAGTTTCGCTGGAGCATTCAGACTTTCCACATCTCACTACGGTAGAATGGCAGGCATTACACCGCCTCGCGGCGGTGTCTGGTGAAATCTTCGTGACGTCGCTGCTGAGCACAGCGACACCCGAACAACACCGTACCGCCATTCAAGACTACATGGTGCGCGAGCTCGCCGAAGCGAACCGGCGAGTACAGACTTCCCTCGCGCCCCTCCCATTACGATGCAATTAAAATGGAGACGTCGACGTACTCTGGTGATGGTCCAGATCGTCTTCCCCTTAATCGCTGGTTTAGGGAGATTGATATCGCCATAGCGTCAAGGTTGATCGACGCTCCGACGACCAAGGTTAATTTCCTGCTGTCTCGGACTTGTTGGTAAAGCCAAAGAATGGGCTCTTGGGAAGCTCGTTGTAAACGAGTTGGAGTTCCCCACGCTGGAAGATATCCAGCGCGACTTACGACTGGCGTTCGAGCCCCCTCAAGATGAGTCACGCTTGCGTGCAGACTTCTTTTCACTTCGATAGGGCAAGCTGTCGATGCGTGACTACGTGCAGAAGACGCGACATCTTGCTTCGTGTATCATCACGCAGCCGATCGACATGGCTTCACAAGTCCATGTCTTCGTCTTCGGTATGCAAGAGGGCATGACCCGCTATTGCCTCACTCGAGCTGAACCGAAGACTCTCGAGGAGGCATTTGCCCTCGCATTTCGTGAAGATTACACGGTCGCGTCGTCATACTTGCAGGCAGCGTCGCAACGCCCACGTACGTCTGGCCCAGAGCCAATGGAAATTGTCATTATCGATGCATCTCGTGGTCGCGGCAAACAATTTGGCCGCGAAATTCGAAGTCAAAACACGATGAAGTGTTTTCGGTGCGGCAAGACAGGCCACCGTGCGGCCGTCTGCCGAGCACCAGCGCCGGTGTCCATGAACACAGCCGTCTCACGTGGAGATACTGTGTCGTCGGTGGTACCCCAAAAAACGAGCGGTTCCAGTAGGCGCGGGGCGCCCCACTGGCAGCAATGGAGCCCCGAGTACTCAGGGGTCAGCTCGGGCTCCTAGCCCTCAAGTGATTCATACCCCCTTCAATGCCACCACCATGCGCGACGATTCGAGACTTATAATCGTCAGTCTCATCGTTGTTGGAGTTAAACGACCACTCCGAGCGTTGTTGGATTCGGGTGCATCCAACAACTTCTTTCGAGCATCATGTTTGTCCCTTCTCCCGTCTACAATTTCGGTTCGAGAAGGTCCTGGTGACATCGTTGTCAAACTTGCTGATGGACAACCACAACGTGTCCCGCGTAAAACAGTGGTTTTGCCGTACACGTTTGACGGCTTTAAAAGCAACGACGAATTTCTGGTGTAACGAGATGAAATATGCATTCGATTGCATCTTGGGGATACCGTGGCTTTCACGGTATCAGCCGACGATAGAGTGGCTATCTCGGTCCGTCAAACGACGAAGCGGTTATGACGTGAGTGAAGTTTTCACCCATTTGTTGGTTGCGCCATCCGATTGGTCTCACGTCCGGGTCGTGAACGAACTCGCCACGACTAGAAGTCAGCACAGAGAGAGCGATGGTCCTCTGTGTCCGGTATGTTCAGTCACACTGATAGAGCCACAACACGAGGCGGTCGAACAAAGGTTCCCGCAAATACAGACATCGGTCGAGCAGGGGCTCCCGATTCATTACGAGGCGGATGGACAGGGGTTCCTGCAATCACATATATCGGTCGAACAGGGGTTCCCGATTCCTAGCGAGGCGGTCGAGCAGGGGCTCCCGCGTACAATTACATCGGCCGAGCAGAGGCTCCCGATCAATATCGAGGCGGCAGAGCAGGGGCTCCCGCTATACACACAACGGCCGAGCAGAGGCTCCCGATTGGTACCGAGGTGGTCGAGCAGAGGCTCCCACCTACATCTGAGGCGGTCGACGACGAGCTCCCGCCTCTTATCGACGAGAATGAACGGACTGTGGATTCGAATGTGTCCGACGTGGTGGAGACAGAGCTCCCACGTCTAGAGGGGGGTACATCATCCTACAGCGACAGCGACGTGCCAGTCTCGAGCAGTGGCTCCAGACGCAAGAGAAAGCGAAAACGCAAGAAGGGTGCACGCCGATCGCCAAGACGCCGAAATTCTCGCTCAAGATCCGTCGGAGATGATACTGTGGTGACGGAACCCGTATGTGCGCTTGAATATGTGGAAGGGTCTTCACATCGCGGCCGCTACATTGAGGTAGCGAGCCCTCCGTGCACTGCTGCAGAGATCACATCTCTATCAGCCCTACCATGGAAAGATTTCCTTCACGACATCAAGGCCGGCGACATCGAGCAAGTGTGCATCATATCAGCCGCCGAAGCAGCTAGTGAAGAAGTTCTGGAGGCTCACCCAAAGAGCGCCGAGCCCAAATCAGCGCGCGAAGAACGTTTCGCGGCACAGTCTTGGGAAGCCCTTCGTGCTTTGGGCAACCCTGTCTATGATATCGCGCGTGAGTACGCCGACATCTTTCCGGAGAAAATTCCCGCTGAGCTTCCAGCGGATCGTGGAGTTCGACACGAGATCGATCTCGTGCCAGGATCGAAGTATTGCGTGACGCGGCAGTGGCCGCTACCACGTGACCAAGTCATCGCAATTAATGATTTTTTTAGGGCCGCCGTCAGGCAGGACATGTTCGCGAAAGCACCTCACCACATTCGAGCTCGACTTTCTGTGTGAAGAAAGCCACCGGCGGTTGGCGCATTGTGCATGCTTTTAACAGATTGAACGACGCAGCGATCCGGCTCAAACACCGATTCCACGCAAAGACATGGTATTGGATACCATGTCCGGTAGCGAGATTTTCAGTGCCATAGACCTGACAGACGGATTTTATCAGATTTTAATCGAGGGACAGTGATATTCCGTTCACCGCTGTCAGCACCTTAAGTGGAATGCTTTGGGAGTGGCTAGTCATGCCACAAGGCCTTAAGAACGCTCCAGCGACGTTCAACCGGATGGTGACACAAGTACTTCGCCCACTACGCGATTTTGCACCAAGTTATTTCGACGATATTTTTGTTCACAGCCGCGCTGACCAACAACTCAGCGCAACGGAGGTCCACCTTCAACATCTGGAACAGGTGTTCCAAGTTATGCGGGAGAACAAATTGTATGCAAATTTGAAGAAGTGTGTCTTCTGTGCCCCCGAGATTCCAGTTTTTGGATGCTATCGTTAGCAAGGAGGGTGTCCGTGCTGATCTTGGGAAAGTGTCGTCGATATGTTCCTGGCCTACGCCCAGGAACCAAACAGAACTACGTCAATGGCTTGGCTTGGCCAATTACTTGCATAAGTATACGAAGAACTATGCAGAGCTAATTTAGCCACTATCGACTCTGCTGAAGAAAGACGCAGTTTGGTCATGGAAGGCAGAGCATCACGTCTGCCTTCGACTCCGTGAAAAAGAGCTTGTCTGAGGCACCAGTGCTGATGTTACCGGATGACTCCAAGCCATTTCACGTCGTCTGTGATGCGAGTAATTTCGCAATCGAATGCGCCCTCATGCAATTTGACGATGAGGGCCGAGAGCGCGTCGTGAGCTTTCAGTCACGGCAGATGAAACCTGCAGAAAGAAATTATCCGGTACATGACAAGGAACTTTTGGCTATGCGTTACGCGCTGATCAAGTTCAGAGTATATTTGCTCGGCGAGAAGATGTTTTCGGTCTAAACAGATCACGCATCATTGCGTACCGCCGTCAAGACTCCTCACTTGTCCCAGCGTATGGCACGTTGGTTGTCATATTTCTCAAGAGTATAATTTCGTGGTCTTCTATAAGCCCGGCAAGAACAACATTCTTGCTGACGCGCTTTCTCGACGTCCCGATTATGATCCTCGACGTGACTTGGGTCATCAGCCAGGCAGTGCTGACGACGAGGAGGACGACATTTGTTTATGCTGTGCTGAGCAGGGGCTCAATGCAATGATTTCGACACCTGTGCTGTCAATCCGGACTCAAATCGCTGATTCATATGCGAACGATTCATTCTACACTGGAATTATCAATTACCTTCGACACCCTAGTGAGGGTTCACTCGCAAAGTTAACGAAACCAACGCGTGACAACATTAAGCGTTACGCGCTTGATGGCCCACTGCTGACTTATACAATGGACGTCTTCGACCCAACGCGCGTCGTCATCCCTGCTGATGACGACCTCCGCGCACGATTGGTACATGAATTTCATGACACTCCAGCTGGCGGTCATTTGGGTCGCTAGAAGACGTTCGCGGCCATTTACTCGTGTGTTTTGCTGGCCGCATATGTACAAATACATCCAGAAATGGGTACGCTCTTGTGAAACGTGACAGCGTGTGAAACCCGAGCCGTCTACACAGGCCCCATTGCGACCGCTTCCGATCCCCACGGAAGCCTGGCGTTCCGTCAGCATGGATTTTATCTTTGGTCTCCCACCGGATGAACAGAAACGCACGGGCGTACTAATTCTTGTCGATCGCTTTAGTAAATTGGTACATTTTGCTCCAGTATCCGCGCACGTTACGGCGGAGAAGACCGCGCAGATCTTTATCGATCTTATCTTCCGGCATCACGGCCTGCCAGAATCCATTTTTTTGGACCATGACCCGCGTTTCACATCAGCATTTTGGGCAGAGTTGTTTCAAGTAGTGGGCACGCGACTGCTAATGGCTACGGCAGCCCATCCAGAGACGGATGGGCAAACGGATCGCGTAAACAGAGTGCTTGAAGATGTCCTACGCAGTTACGCGACATCGTTCACGTCGTGAAGTCCTTTTCTCCTACTCGCAGAATTTGCAATCAACAGTGCAGTTCGTGCGTCAACAGGGTTGACGCCATTTTTCGTGAACAACGTTAGGCACCCTCGCGTTCCCGCGCTTCTTGCTCTTTCAGCCTCAGAACACCCGGTTCCTCAGCTTGGTGGGGGAGTACCTGCCGATGACACTGCGCAGAAAAATATGATGATTGATTATGTTAAAGGTAAGGTTACTGCCGATGCAAATCATGCTATTAATGTCGTGTTCAATGGCATATCGAGTCCCGACGCGACGCTTACCACCGCATCTTCCATCGCTAATTATGCCCCCAAAGAGTCCACTTCACCTATAAGGTCGGCTGCTGTGACCGAATTCCTGATAATTACGACAAGGCATCACTCGTTTTGTTCGTGATGCCCTTCAACAAGCAGTAAATAAACAAAACAAAAGGAGAACGCTGACAAGAGAGGTCGAAAGCACACATTGACTTTCAAAGAAGGTGACCGAGTCTTACTATCTATCAGTGGATTACCAAACACATCAGTGACGAACTTAGGTGCTAATAAGTTAGCACCGAGATATATTGGCCCTTTCCGGGTTGTTAAGGTACATGGAGATGCCTACACGCTAGACATACCTACCACTATGCGTTTGCACCCGACGTTCTATGTCGGGCGCCTTAAGGCTTACCTGCCGACGGATCTCCCTTCGAATCTTACCCGCTCTTCTGCACCGGCTCATAGTCCGACACCCCCTGTCGACGACGCTGGCGAAGACTGGGACCAAGTCCTGCACGAGCGCGTGCAGACTCGTTCTACTGGGGTCCACCAAACACAACAGTCTCAAGCTGGCGTAGCCGCTCCACCAAGCCCCGCTGCTCCCGTCGAGTCCTCTCGGCAGCCTCCGTCGCAGCTGCTGTACGATCGCGAGCACTCTTGGCCATCTCACGGGCATCCAGTAAGCCGTTCTTCGTCTCAAAGTGTCAGCTCGAAGGAAACGCGGCTCGTCACTCGACGATACAGGCGCCCGATCATGTGAATTGGCGCCCAATCCAAGAGACCTTCCGTCGTGATGCTCCCCCTCCCTTGGTGGATGCATCGGGGGAGCGACGCTGGATTGTGGACCGTATCGTCGGTCATGAGGACCCAACGTCTTTTGCGCCGAGTAGTGACTCGGCGCCATCGAAGAATCGTTCCAAAAACGCATTATAAGGTCCGATGGTTGGGTTATTCACCAACGAAAGACTCGTGGGAGCCTCGAAGTATGTTGGCTCGCGATGTTCCTGACGTCGTTGATGGATGTACGAGTCCAGTAAGAGGTAGGCGAACGCGACCGACGCCGTTGACTCCCTCCACGATCCCGCGAATCGTGACGCTCGTGAATTGGCGATCGATGACGATTTCCCGAGCGACTCCGAGGTCTTCTACGAGGCTCGGGAGCATTTGGATACCTTGACGATCAAGGGTGACTACGAGAGCGACCACGGTGGTCGTAAGACAATTGATCTCGGCTACGCGAACGCCTCCACTGATCGACAGGGCGCTTCCTTATGTGACGCAACGCAGAAACTTGGAGCTCTGAGAGGCTCCTCTCATAGCGGCCGAACCATGGTCAAATGTGCTGGGGCATTTCCCGTGTACACACTATGTCGTCCCATTCCTGCCGCATTGGGCGCGGCCGTTTCCCGTAACACGATGGGCACCCTTCACGAACGTGGACGTAACACATGTGGAGCTCATGGCGAGTCAGACGACATACGCGTCGGCGTAAGTCACCAATAGCGTGGACGCCATGATTGTTTTCGCGTCGCTCGATCCAGGACTTGAAGGGTGTTCCTTCACGTCGACTCGCATTCCAGTGTCTGATGAAGGCACATCAAGATCTTTGCAGTGCGTCTTCAGTGTACGCGTGATTCTTTCATTTTCTCGAACGGTACGGTATCGTGTAAAGAGGTCCTTCATTGATTTAAGAGATCCAGGTTGCTGAGCGCCTTCGAGGCTGTATAAGCCCCACGGATTCAAGTCGTCATCCATGACCTGTGATGCATGCTCTCTTCGAAGTGTCTGATGACCCGCCTTCGTCTGGGGTAAAGTCGCGTGGGTGTTCATGATTCATGCTGCCCAGTTAATTGCCGTTGGATTTTCGTTGTGCTTTTCGTTGTACTATTCGTTGAGAAGAATCTTTTTGTTTTGGGCGCTTACGTCACGGTAAGTGCAACTTAAAGAGGGGGTGATGTAATGGGGCAACCCATTTTATTAAGTAGCCATAACATATATATATATATATATATATATATATATATTAAGTGTAGGCAGTATCCGGATAGCGGATAATGCGCGTCTATTTATTATTGGTTTATTATTTGGGTGCCAGACATAATAATTAACCAATAATAATTAGTCTTTTATTTCAGTGGTTCCCATGAGCTAGGGATCATTTTCGCACTTATTGCGAATTTATATAAACATAAATAAAAAAGAGTTAAATTTACCTTGTCACTAAGAGCGCTTCTACAAGCAATTAAATAGTGTACGACGGTAAAGGGCTCTCACCTCGTTACAACACTTTCTTTCTTATGCATCTTGAGCTCGCGTGAATATATCGACTCATCTGCACCCGATGATGAATACTGCGACGAAAAAAGAAGCTCCTTTATAATCCCCCATTCTTCTGCAGCAGTTGCTGTGTTCCTAGCCATGGATTGAAGACTTGGGCTGATCATCGTACATAAGTTTGCAAAGGCCTCCATATCGTTGATCTTTATGATTTGCCGCGCTAGCGTCACCTTCACTCAGTGCTTTCGTCGCGTAGATGTGATCCAACAGCTCTTTATTTGTAATGGGCCACCCCGCTACATAAGTAGTTTCGATTAAGTTTACGTGTTACTTAAGTAGGATGGCTACATCCGAAGTAGCGGATGTAGCACGTCGCATATTTCTACCTGGTTTAATGGGGTTCGACCTAGTATTAACGAGTAAAATATCGACACGTAGATTGAGTGGTTCCCATGAGTCCAAGGGAACCATTCGTACTTAGGATGAAAAAATGACAAAAATATAAAACAGAATTAAAAATACTAAGCACCTAAGACTTGGGCTTTGAGCCTTCCTCAAAGCGTAGAATAGTGTAAGCTAAGTACGGGTTAGTTCTAGCCCCGTTACATTATTGGACAGCTTCATCCGTGCGTTTGAATCTCATACGAAATGTCATCTCCGTCGAGAACGTCGTTCGCTCCCACCGTGGTTGCGCTTATATTCTACCTTGAGTATAAAACTCACTCAGGGAGAATTAGAGTACAACGGGGAAAGTGGAAAGTACATTTGTTCTTATAAACTCTGATACATCCATTCGGTTAAACTCATATAACCTCACGTATCCTTCTTCTAGTGTCACTCACCACAGTGACTATCGCATCAGCATGCCAGTGTCCCATCACCTGATGTCTCAACTCCAACAGTTTGGGATATCATCTCACAGTTTTAGGAGCCTACTCCATCACAATAGTTCTTTCCATACCAATTTCAAGTTCTTAATCTTTATTTTTAGAAAACCTGATAGGGTCTATATCACGATTGTGAGTTACGACCCTTAAACAACATAAAATTGCCAAGATCACTCGTGACGATATTCCGGATTTGTTTATTCATAATATTATAAAGCCCTTGTAGTCAAATTCCTATCTGCCCTTTACACAACATTAGGAAAGCGCAAAAATGTCGTATCAAATACTCAAGAAAACTCGCCTCACTGCTACATAAAAATCAAGTCATCCGAAACTTAAGCATCGTTAATTTTTGTAGTTGGATCCACTCCACGAGTCAGCATCTAGTTAGTTTTGATAGCATCTGATTGAAACAGAGAAGACATAGGGTATGAAGTCGCTGCAAAGTCGTTGAACCCGAGAAGTTGAGCGTAATTTACCAAATTTTTGACCACGACAACAAGGTCGAACGAATGAATTCGATATTGTCGAGCGATCACGCTCGACCTTCCGTACGATGCGTACAAACTCCATATCGCAGCGAGAAAAAGAGGACCAAACATCGTCTGTCTCATCCACTTCACATCCCATACTCGAGTCGCCATTGGCCTTTAGGTTTTACACCAGGCTTCGTCCCAATAGATATATGTTCACTTCTAAACTTGGTGACGACGATCCGCTAGCAGAACAAAAGCTATCGATCACAGTTGCAAGCCTATTGATACAGCCTCAGACTCAGTTCCATTAGGTTTTAAACGCTCAAACACAACGGTAAAACGTAAGAGAATTCGCCAATGTTGTGAAGGCAAGCTCAACGAGGATTCAAGGCTGTGGAGCTCTATGAACGTCAGGTATTATAGTTTACATCTTTGTCCTATGTCGGCCGATTCGTCGGACTCTGTTGCGATGATATCAAACAGTTTTCCAAATCTGCGTAGAAGTGATATCGTACCATTATTAACAGAGTGTGCTATTTAAGGTGTACATAAGTCGTGGTCGCGTTTCATACAGATCTTGCGTGAGCTCTTTAAGCCTCGATATTTAAACAAAACTTTCGAGTTACAATATCCAAGCAGAAACAAAGCGAAGTTATCATGAGAAGTTCTCTCACTGCTGTCATTAGCGGAACTAACCATCGCGGGACTGGATAAGCCTTTTGTACTAAAAAAGGATTACGCAATATCACATTGCTTAAAATCAACAAACAGAGTCTATCCATGGTTAATTAGACCATCCAGTTTGCAACGAATCTCGAATTTGAACAATTTCTGGCAAGAATCATCGATTATTTGGTAAGCTACGGCACTAACTTAGCCACGGCACATCCGATCAATTTATCATGTCGAAACAAAGCCTAAGTTGATAGCGCAACTCCACATTCATATCGTAGCATGAAGACAAACAGGGATAAATGAAGAAAATTACTTGCCATTAGTGCGAGCAAAATGGACACATACCACCAAATCGTCCACTGAAAGAGGCTAACAAATGTATGAGTGGTGTCTTTTACACAAGCATTGACGCTTGAGCGTTTGTATATCGTGATTAAGCTATTACCATAAACGTTACTATATATATATCGGTATAAGATGTAGCTTGAACGGCATTTCAATGAGCTTACCGCAATCGTAAAAGCTTGAAGGTGCGTAAAGACTAAAACCAGCCAATGGAAGTTGACCTAGATTTTGGCCAAAATGTGCACTGGTCACACCAGAAAGAAGCAATGACATTGGAAGTGCTCGGATTTCCTGTCGTGACATTCAATTTTAGGTCGATTCTATCCCGGTCAATAACGATGACAAGCTCGACGTGATACAGGTAAGCTAGCGAGCGCCGCGACCGCATGAGCTGAGGTTTAGCTATTGACACGTTTCACACGTACGTACATATTTGCTCGCCCATTTCTAGAGCTTAGCCACCAAAAATGTTGATTCACCTAGTCATATGTCTTTTTATGGCCAAATGACTACTTTATTGCAGTATCAAGTGCCTCATAGATAATTCGATACTTAAGCTTCTCTTCATGAAAAACAACGATACGAGGATCATCCTCAATTTTCGTCCATTATCGCGATTAGATTTTGATTGATGGAACATCGATGCAGCCTTGCGCACAAATCTGCTAATTATATGGAGATCTAATTCTGTTTATACATCGCTTTCAAGATCATTCAGCAAAGCTACACGACGATTATACCATGCATAAGCCGATCGGATCAAGTCCGTAATGGACGACGACACTGTCTTTACATGAATCACCTCATAGTCAAGTCTACAAGGCAACGCATCCGCCAGAGAATGCTGCTTACCCGACTTATACTTCACTTCTTTATTAATCTTCAGTAAGAACGATACCCTACAATCCATTATCTCATAGTGATGAGACCACTTGATGTAATGCGCAATCAAAAATGATGTTTATTGATTAGGAAAGACTTATATCCAATAAGATGAAGTCTATATTTGACCAAAGCGTTATACTGTGCAAGTGGTTACTTGTCGTGAGCTGAATTAGCTCTTATCTGCCGCTTTTTGCTAACGAGATTCATATACATCAACGCTCTCGTGATCATCATTGCCCTCTTAGAATAGATCACAGCGAGTGGTAACGTCAGAAGCGTCGCGGAAGACACTGAAGGGCCTCTCATGACCTGAAGAGACAAGACTGGAAATTGAAATAGATTTTCTTGACTATTTCATAGGCATCATTTTTTGTGCTAGTCCAGATTCATTTGCACATTTTTATAGAAGAGGTCCGATGAAGGCCAAGTCATGTCTGCTCATTTCGCACTGTACTTGTGTAAGTAGCTGGCAAGACCAGACTACCTGCGTAAGTCATTTTGGTTCTTTGACACGGACAGTGAACAATGACATTGATCTTAGCGAGATATGCTCTTAGGCCTCACTTGACTATTGAGCACCATAGGAAGACAATCTCTTCAGCAGCAAATATTCATTTCGATGCATTGTCATACAAATTATTTGTGCGCATGCACAAGTAAATATCGTAACCCATCAATGTGATAGTCTACATGAGACTGACCGCTTTTTGTACGAATTAGGACAAATAGTTGACGAATTATTCTTTGAATTGCATCAATGAGGCTTGAACAATTGCGTCACATGCTTATTGAATGTAAACGGGGAGTTCGATATCCTCTTAATGCATCTCAGCCCCTCCCAGAGATTTATGCCGCGCGGTTTTTCAGAACACCCTAGGATGAACTGCGAGTACAGTGACTCAGCTTGAACTCCTTACAGTACCCGCACCCCTCATTACACTATAGAGCTTTCGGCTTTCGGAGCCCTCGGCGCCCGGCACAGCACACCCTAAGGTGTAACCCGGTTTCGCAGCCACCCATTGGATGAATGTTCGTCCCATATTAGCCTGTTCCCGGAGCCCTGTAATTAAAACCCCCGCCAGGGCATCGATCCATGAACATCCCGGTCCCAGTTCCACCACTCGGCCACTGGGGTAGGTCAGCTACTCCCAGAGCATACCACTCGGCCACTGGGGTAGGTCAGATACTTCCAGAGCATACCGCTTGCAGTGCTGACTGCGGCAAAGGGAATAATAGTATCTCATGTAAGCGCTTAGTGATGAACATCAACTAAGTCGATTGCACTGAACATGGTATATACGAACATCGCATTATGCAGCACACATTTCTTTAGGATCGATGTATAGGCAGGAATGCTGGCCGTTCATATATTACCATAAGAATAAGTAATGCGCCAATTGCCATTTGGCTGTCCAGCACAAAATGTGGTGTGGATTAGACAGACTTAATCAAACAAACTAGTCCACAACGTACTTGACACGAAAGAACTTGTCAAATATATCGCTCTAGACCTTTGGTCTAGTCCGCTGCCGTGTAACATAGTATTTCGGTGCAGAAATTAGTCAATACACGACATACACATCCATCGGCAAGGTAATATGGACGGTGAGTTATAATATGGCCCTATAACTTTTCATGCACATGGTATTACGAATCCAAAATCTCTTTCAGGGTCGCACATCTACTACGTGCACTGAGGGCCAACCTAGTGTCTTCAAGTATCAGCTTATGCATCGATAATGATGATCTTTACTTAACATTACGTCAAATGGGTACGAAATCGGATACAGGATCTGTCTAAAAGGATCGACTGAACACCATGTCAGACATTTAGTCAACCTCTAAAAGTGCGTCTATAGATGAAGCAGCACAAGGCTAGCACTACCATTCACATTGTCAGTTCCTCTATTGCGAATAGTATATAGTGGGTCACTTTCCTCACTATGTGACGGAGTAGACGCCTTGCGCCTCGCATCTCGCCACCTGAAGACGCTGCTGTCTATAAGTTTTCTAAATAAACATCAGGTTACAGGTTGGGACAATGAGGTCCCTAAGGTTGTTAACAATCCTAACTTGCTGTGTAAGATGGCCAATGTCACTGCCGACATCCAGTACAGATTTACGTCACCCGAGGTCTTACCCAGTGTTTTATGCGCCACCCTCCACACATTTATTGAGCTTAGCCCAAGATAACTAGGCATATTTCCAACCATGTCTTCATTGACGTTCGGTAAGTTGCCATTACATCCAACATTATTCAGTGGATATATACAGACCATCTTCCGTACATCTTTCGATCTCGGCTCAGGATGTCCTAAATTCCTGATCAATGTTTCTTCTAACATTCGGTGTTTTTGATATCACAACGAAATCGATACTATTAATTGATGCAGTGCAAGTGTCACGATCAGTTATAGTTTTTCCCTTAGACTTATGGCTTTTATGTAGTTACAGTCAAATAATCCTGACATTCCAACGTCCATTGCACTGTTCAAATTGAGCAGTGTTTCGTGGTAGTACCGTTTTTGTTTCCAAGCAGGGCTGGGTTCATGAATCTTCAAAGATCCGCTAGCAACAGTGCGCGTTGTGGCGATGGTCTTATATCTCCAATCAATATATGGCTCGTGGCGTTCGAGCCATTTGATACCTAAATTGAGATAATATATGTGATTAAGTCTTGGACAAAGCAGCGTTCCACGCATCAAAATCCGAAAACTTGACGCCCAAAGTTTCCGATACTTTCAGTACTTATGAGACGCGTTCCTATCTTCAGACGTTTGGTGATGGTCTCACTACTCTGTGGTTCTAGGGCATCAGCGTTTCACTGACTTTCTTTAACGAAATAGCTTCGAGTATAGTTTCCTGATACACATAAATCGATCAAATTTGTGTAAGGGTTAGTATTACACTAACAGCCGCTTTCGAGACAAGCAAGCCTGACTTGTATACACGTTCTGTGATATATAACACAGATTTCTAGGGGCTATAATCACTTTACGTCCACCTCTTTGACGTGCCATGGACACCAGATTTTAAAATTGGTGCGCTCCACGCTACTATGACTCGACGTTTTCCCGCGCCGAGCTAAACTTCCGGTTTGAAGCGACTCCGGCGTTCGGCTTGTCCATGCATGTCTCCATTATGAAACGGTCACCCGGAAAGCAGGTCTTCCGTGCTTCCGCACAACTAACGTCGACGGATGTCACTTTTCTGCTCAGTAGCATGGAGCTCAAATTCACCTTCTGATTTGCTAACATTGATAGGCCAGGGTTATACGAAGTCGATGTGCTTACAGAGATTAATTTCATAAAGCTTAAGGTATACCTATATCATCCATTTCAAAGACTATCTGAATCGAAACACATCATTCTGTGCTATATGCACCGCCTTGTCAAAGGTAGAGGGACAAACAAGAAAGAATATCGTTGTGGCAACCTTTTAACGAAAATCTTCTATACGGTCACGTGGTCCAACTCGGATAAATGATCTACATATACAGCATCCATGCGTGCTCTAACTCTTCGAACATAGCTGATAAGTCCATTGTTTCTTAAGATAGTGGGCAAAAAGCTTGACTGCACATATCATGACTGGTCAGGCGACTCAAATGCGCGTGTGAGCTGTAATTTCAGCCACCCACGTATAAATGCAGCTTCCGCAGACGTACTACATGCTAGAGCTCACTCTATTGCTCTACCATCGAACATAGACACTTCCAACGTTACCCACTGATGTCACAGAGATCAATGCAGACAGACTTGTTACCCATCTCTATCTCTCGGATCCAAAGGATGGGGTTTTCGGCCTACTTCGGGGAAAATCTTGGCGCTCACCTCGAGCGGACAAAGCGCCGTCTCTTTGTATGATACAGACATAAAGCGTATCGACATAGCCGACGCCATTTAGTCTTGAACCTACCCCATAAGGGAGGTCTCATATCGTAGAAGCTGTCGAGACTTGTGCTCAACGTGTCCGGGTCTCGAGGTACAAGGAAGTCCACGTACTCCGGGATTCAATGCTTCATAAGCTTATTAATTGCGACATGTGGACATCAGAGAAGGGAGTTGGACTTCGCTTGTTCCATCATCGTAGACAATCAATCTTTAGAGACTCAAGCGTAGATTGACTACAAATGCTACGAAGCGCTACCAAGTGTAGCGGAGCTATAACAGCTCCTTTGTCTGAGGAAGGTTTTACCTCAACGCTCTACTTTGCTCTTTGAACACGAATCAACGAGTCTACTTTGCTCACTGATGTTCTGGTTTAGGGGGATCTTACGATCCAGGAGATCAACATCACCAAGCGTCAAAGAGTATACGCCTTAACGAAGCTTCTATCTCTGGTGGTCGAAGACGCCTTAACAAGGCACGTGTCTTATCCAGATCAAAATGCGACCTTAAGTTTACTGCATCTTTCACATAAAGATGAATACTTCGTACAGTACAAAATGCCAGGTCTTACCTCTACCATAGAGTAAAAACTAAAACGTACCACTGGTGGCTGAAGCGACAATAATCCAAATGGGCGGTACATCACATACCACACGTACCTAGGCTAAGAATCCACCACCTACAGAGCATGGCATTTACAGGGATGTCACTACTGCCCAGCATCCACATAATTCTCATCTCTATCACTCACCACTAAAATCACGAATGGTTTGTCGCATCTTTCTTTCCCGAACACTGGAACGCTTGTGACCCATTGCATCACACGCGAATTATCGATCTGCGAATCCCACGTGCAGGTCAGTCTTTTCTCCTCTAATGCTGTTGACGACGATTCTTTTGGTCACCCAGTTGTTGCGACGGCCATGCCTAGCGTCCGCTATGTTCTTGGTTGCGACACGTTCCTAATTCCCTTCTTGTGGTATAGCTGGTCTTTTATCCAGCCTTTGTCTTTGTGTGTAAATGTGACACTGACAGTGATTTTATACTATGCATTTGTCGGCTATCATGCTCGCTACTATCTTCAAACGTCGCTCTGTACGCACACCGCGGTCGCCGATGACGCACCTACCGCGGACAGTCGGGTGTGGTCCAAAACCCCCCAATATCGCGTGGACCACCTCCCGTCACCTTCCATCAGCTGGTACGGCATGTGAATGGGCACTCAGTATTTTGCGATCGAGGCAAGGTTAGGAAGTCGTGTGCAATCTACACATTCGTCTGAATGTCAGATGTCTCGACCACGGTTCGTACTTCCACGCCAAAGTATCCAAGGACCTGACTATGGGTGGGACCGTAGCGCTCGTTTCGTACAACAAAAGGGTAGCGCCGGATACAAAACACCAATGACACTCGCATCAAATGCAACCGGTCTTACGGTCTCACTCAGGCTTTTGCGATCGTGGATGTAGCGACGTTTTCTTTAACCAAGTGGTACGCACTTGTGTGAAAGTCATTCGAGATGGCAAGATGTAGTAGCTACGGATGGGTACATTTTGCAGCTGAACCTTGTCGAGTACCCACAGTATCCACCGTGTAAGTAAACAAGCCATCGCCATTTCGTGCGCACCGCTTACAGTGCAGGAAACAATTGGTAATGTTGTTTTATGGGGTGCTAGTGACCACATGGCAAGGACGAAAGTGCATGATTGTGTGTAACGATGGGACCGACTCATCGTTTAGTTACTGACATCGTAGAGTCGATATCGATAGGCTTCGAGTAGTACAACGAGACGAACGAAGGACCTAGCTAGATGATAATTTACTTTCCATTTTGCCTTCTTCTTCTTAGCGTTTCTACCCTACATCGCCCTTGGCTGCTGCCAAAAGTCAAAAGAAACACCCGAGCAGACAACCAAACGTTTGACCTGAAACGAAAAGCTGTATCGAGAATCAATTTAAGAGTCAAGAAAATGACATGTCGAATACAAGAGTCAAGAAAAGGTGCTTTCTCACGTTCGTCGTTATCACATTCGAGTAGGCTGAGCAATCCAACCGCAAGCAATATTGGTTTCCTTTCTATCATTCCGTGTCTTCACTTCATTTGTAACGTTTGAGCTATCGCCACGGCCGATATCGACCAGCAGCGAACGATACAACGTTGCGCTGAACATGACTTCCTCACCGATTCTTACGTTACAGTCAAAGTCGTGCAGCGGGCCCACTCTACCCATATTGGCAGATGGCATCACAACAAACCTTCCGCTTCGTCATATGCTGCTATGCGCAAACTTCTAAGGTCTTCTATGCAATTTGATCGTCGTAGACTGTTTAGTCCCGCAATTTCTTGCCGTTGCCCGTCCACGTTTTTATCGTCTTCACAGCTCCTCAACACACCCTCTTGTACTCTTTTGCAGCTTCTATCTTTCCACATCCATGCGTCAATGAGGACTGGGGCGTATTTCTCAGCACTCGTCAATGCAATAGCTTGCAGCTTCCAGGTTTGCGAAGTCATGATTCAGCAACCCATCGCTGTGTTGGATTAAATAATGATTGCGTTTCCAAAACGTTCGAACGTATCATTTCTACGACTCAGGTGGTAGCACAACGACACCAGCAATTCGTTGTTCGGGCTCTCGACATTCTAGATAGAAGTGACGGAGTTGAAATGCTCGCCGAGGGCATAGTAGTGTAGGTGGTACGTCAACTGCAGCTTCGGTGTGCTTTCGTGGTCTTCATTGCCGAACTCTGCACCCATCACTAGCACGTCAGCCTCGGCCGAGAAAACCTCAATAGGCGTCCGCAAAGCACATGCCAACGCACGAAGCTCCAATTGACCACCCCAGTCCGCCGTGCTCGCCACTCGGTCACAGTACGTCGTGAAGGCGTCGTCGGCACCCTCGTCAAGCGCCATAAAAGGCACAAAGTCATCCCGGTGTGCAAGCATATACTCGCTCGTGAGTTTCCGCAGGTAGTCAAAGCGTGCCATCTCCTCCGTAACCGCCAGCTCCTTTTGCTTCATCTGGTCTGCTACAGCGTGATACATACAGTGGCCATCGGACGGAATGTCTTTGATCTTGAGGCCATGTCTGGCCAACTGCGCCGTGATCAGGTCCGCCTCAACCTGCCGTGCACTCACCGTGTTCTTGTTTGCTTCGTCAATGCGTTCACGACGTGCCTGTTCTTGCTGTTTCTTCGCTTCCCGTTTACGCTGAGCTTTCGCTTGAGCTGTGGCGTGTTTGGACAGTGCCTCTGCAGCCTTCATAGCTTCGTCCAAGTGCAGGGCGGGCGGAATCTCGGCATCGCCTTTCTTCATCTCGAACGCCTGGAGCTCCTGCTCGTGACGTTCGTTTACCGCACTCTCCATCGCCTTCACCTGCACCTCCATCTCGCTCTTACTCAGTCGGTTCTTCTTTGCCTTCTTCTGGAAGATCTTGATGTCATTTTGCAGTGTCTAGCATAGTCAATAACAATAACAACAATGATAGCAATAGTTACAGCAAAAATAACAGCACAGAAATAGCAATAGTAATTAGGATAATGACAATTGTTAAAGTTTAGATGATTATAACAATATTAATGGTTAGAGTGATGATTGAATACAATTTCATTGTTTCCATGACGAGCAATGACTATGCAAAGGAATGGCGCACGGTGTGAGCACCAGCGCTACCAGCATATAGTAGACGTACGCGTAGTTCGAGTTTGTGGCGCTGTTTTGCCTGCCCGAGCGTCTCGTCGTTCAACGCCATTGACGAAGCAGAAGGGGAAGGACCGACGATGTGCCAAATGTGGCGGTCGCTATTGTGCCTTTCCTCTCCAAATAGTGATATACGCACGACGACGCTTGTGTTGTACCAATTGCCCATGTCAGCATTTCTAACTGCTGCGATAGAAACTCAGAGCCCAAATGCGGCGATTTCTACTGCTTTGCGTCGACTTTGATGAGACCATCACGCGACGCGACACGATCTCGCTGCTCCTGCAGCTGTCCTCGTGCTCGGCAATGTGTCAGCAGCAGCTCGTCACGCAGTATGTGGACGAGATGAGCGAGTTTCTCGAGGCCTACAATGCCAAGTGGGAGTTGTGTACCAGCGTGACTCGAGGTGTCGATGCGGTGGGGTTACACGCGTTTCTAAAGGGGTACGCTGCAACGGACCTGCGCTCGCTGGAGCGAGTCGTCAAGAGTCGAGCGCTGGAGGGCATTTGTCATTGCGATGTCGCACAGGCTGCGAGTACAGTGCCGATCCGACCGCATTGTGCCGAGACGCTCGCAGCTGTGGACGAGTGGACGGTCATTTCTGCCAACTGGAGCACCCGTCTCGTGTCTTCCGTGTTGACGCAATCGGGCATTTCTATCGCTCCTTTGGACACGGCGGCTATCGTGGGCAATGGTATGCTGCTTGGCTGACTCAAACTGAACGAAGCAGTGGTGGCGGCGGTGCTCACAATGCTGTGTGTGTCTTTTTGTGTGTGTGTGTGTGTGTGTTAGAAATGCACGTGGATGCCCACGGCGTGACGACTGGAGCGATCGACGTGAAGGTGCAATCTCCTGCAGATAAAGCACGCTGTGTCAAGGCAGCGCGGTTGAAGCGTGCAGAGATGCAACCGACCGTCATGTACGTCGGGGACAGCGCAAACGATGTGCTGGCTATGCTTGAAGCGGATGTGGGCGTTTGGCTCGTTGTCGACAGCACGTCATCATCGTCTTTGCTCGGTCGACTGCTGAGAGCTTATCGCATTGACGTCCGACCACTGATGACCTGCAGCTCGATCGCAGAGTGTGTTGCGACGACGTCACGCAGACCGACGGTGTTTACGATGACGGACTGGGCGCAGCTGAAGGAGCTTGTGGAGAAAGCGCATTCGGAATAGATGGGTAGCGCAGTTTACAAACGCAAACTATTTACGCGCGAAGTGAACAAAAATCACGTCATGATGGCAGCAAGTCCCTGCTGCTCATTGAGTACCGCGTGGGTGCGTCAGCGCGGTGAAGTTGGGCGTGAGTCGTAGTCATCTTCGGCAGATGAGTCGAACGACACCTGCCCACTTCAGTACGTGAAGCAATGACGGGTTTGGTCCTTCGTATCCAGCTTGGAGGCTTCCACAGAAGGGTCAGCCAGACTACTTACGTGCCGATCCTGGATTCAGATACACTCAGGTGATCCGACGTCACAGTCTCATTGCGTCCATGCAGACCTTTGGTATCCGGTCAAATGTTGTGTGAAAAGCATTTACTACGTAGCTGACACACGTGACTTGGCTGCGACGTGCGTATATATATCGCATGAAGCCTGTGGTGTAAAATAGCGCTGCCGCCGTCTTCAAGAGGTCATATTGCGATCCGAATTGTTTTTTTTGCCGTTGGCTCTGTCATCTGACGTCGCTGAAATGCTGCAAGAAGTGGCTGATAGTGGCGCCGGTGTCTGCATACTGCAAGTTTCCATCGGCTCCGTGACAGGATGTTGTGGAAGAGTGCGAGCGACGACGTGGACAGTTGATGACGTCTTTTGTAAGTGTGTATCGTTTCATGTGCTGAACGACTGATCTTGTCGAGCGCTGTCTTGTTTTCTGTGCAAGTGTGCTCGCTAGATCGGTGGCCAACTAGTTCCATTGCCACCCAAAAACAGCATCACTGATGCCACCGTCCGACGGCGCCATTCTCCCTGTCCGGCTCATCTCATCGAAGCCATTCTGTCTGTTCACCGTAGATGCACGATGATACGCACCATGTCACGATGCCGCCAGCAGGTACGTGGGGGATGCTGCACTCGCATCGGAGACGTCAGCTGTCGATTCGTGTCCACGCATATGGCTGCGCTATCACTCCACGAGCCGTGATCGGAGAAATTCTCTCCTCCCGCCAGTGTCAACAGCACATAAGGCTCAATCGTCGCTCGGCTATAGCTCTTGCTTCCGGTACAAGGCTTCTTACAGCTGCCCGACCGATCGATGTAGCAATGGGCTCGAAGAAGGCGGTCTTGATCGAGTAGACACACTGACGGACACACTGCGCTCAATCTTCTTGGCCTGTCAAGGTCGTCCTGCCAACGCGATGTCTCATGGCTCGAGACTCAAACTTTCACGGTGCTCTCCTCTGCGGTCTCACACAACCCAAGCAGGATCATGCCGCTCATATGCGCAGCAAGTCCATCGACATGCAGGCTTCAGTGCTTTGCTTGGCTCGCGAATCGAGCCCAGACGCTCAACCTCGACATTTGAGCACACCGGCGTCAGTTGTCGGGCTTCTCGTCCCTGGCGGTGAACAACATAGCGATGGACGCTCTAATGGATCCGGGAAGCCAGCTTCGAGGTGCAGGTGTCTACTGCTGCGACCTGAGTGCGGCTTTCGTCGTCGCCAACACCCCAGCACGTAGCAAAGAGTGCTCCAGGCGTGTAAAACTCCGCTGTAGCGACTAGCTGTCCAGCGCAACCTGCACCAACACATCTCCCTGCGGTCTTGAGAGGTCGCACAAGGTGCTGTGGGTTTGCTTGCAATCCATGAGCGGATGCCCATCTATCCGTACGAACGGGACCTGCTGCGGATGTGCAAGACCCCGACATTGCAAGTCTTTGTGCATCACTACGCGCTCGCAGCGCCAGGCTTCGGTACCCAGTGGATCCAGCACCTACGAGCACCTCATGCACCCTAACGTCCACAGGAACTCCCTCATCCGCTGTTGTCACCGGCACGTGATTACTCATCTCGCGTGACGTGCACCGTCATCTTCGTCCGAACGCGTGTGCAAATGCGACTCGTCACTTGATTCACTCCGCTGCAACAATTGCCGCCATGTTCTGCCTATCCCGTCCCGAGAGCCGCTACCGTTGCAGCTGCCAGAGAGCTCGTCATGGCGGGTTCAAAGAGCTCGTCATGGCCATTCGAGTCTGCCACGTTGAAGCGTCACGGCAGACGGCACTGCGGACAAAGTGGGGGTTACGAGCGCCGGGCAATGATTACCGGTATGTATCTCGTGGACTGGATATCGGGCGACGAGCGGACGCGCGGGTCATCTGCTCCACCAACGGGTTGCGCAATGAGAGCACGAAGGGGCTCACGTGGTTGAAGCACTGGTCAAGTTCAAGCTTCCCCGGCCTGTCTGCACCAGCGCGCAAGAGCCAGGCCGACCAGATGGTGAGGGACCTGGCGCGCAGCACGTCCAACATGAAGCACCGGCCGGCGCGCTCGGCTCCGTCCGCCGCGTCGTCGGGCTGTCCGCGGCCTTCTTCAACCACGCGACATGCGCGCGCGTATCCAGTGTGGCTGTACACGCCGCTCACTTGAAGAAGCGCGTGGCGATCGGCAGACGCGCGCGTCGATGGGCCGCACGGCTGCTCGGGTTCAAGGGACTGTCTCGTCTCTTGTCGCGCGCTCCCCTACTCCCGTCGCGTCTCACGAAGCGGCCGTCTGCCCTGCGTTTTCGTAGGTAGCCATGTCCGCCCGTCTGCCCGCGCCGTCGTTCGGCCCACGCGCCGCCCAGTGGCCGATCTTTCGAGCGAGCGCTTCCCTTCCGTCGGACTCATTTGTCCTCCCGCGCTCAGCGTGTCAAGTGCCCCGTCGTCGTTGGCTTTCGTCCGTATCCACACCCCACCACAGCCCGTCCCGCTGCGAGGATGCAACTCGCACAGTTCCGAGCGCTCCGCCGCGCGCCCCGCGTGACGCTGGCCCGCGCCTTGTCCGTGCCAAGCGAGGCGGCCGCCAAGGGCTCCAAGGACGAGATGCTGCGCGCGTTCGACAAGTTCCAGAAAGACGCAGCGGCCCACACGGTGCCCTGGTTCCTCGCGAACATGCCGCCGTCGTACTTTCGCTCGATCGAAGAGGAAGACCGGCTGCAGCACCTGAACGCCATCACGGCGCTCATTGGCGCCGAGCAGCCCGAAGTGCTGCTGCGGTCGCCCGATCACAAAGTGTTTTCGCACTTTCGGTCGGGCGCCAACTTCCCCGGCCGACTCGCTGACGTGCTCGAGCAGCTCCCGCAGACAGTGGACGGCGCGACGCTCGCTCGGGTCAAGATCTTCACGGCGCTCGACGACTCGCTCGGCCTCGACATCTTTCGCTTTGGCCAGCAAGAGCGCTTTGTGAACAAGTCGGACGAAGAGAAGCGCGCGCGGGCCAAGATCCTCCAGTTCTGCGCGGACATCCAGGCCGGCAAGTACGCGGGCGACGCGAGCTACCCCAAGGCGGGTCCGCACTTTGACCCGGCGGTCGTTGACGCCTTCCTGCACAACAGCAACACCATGTACGTGCAGTACAGCCACCCGCGGCGCCTCGCCAAGCAGCTCGAGCTGTACCAGCGCGTGCGGGGCACGGAAGGCGTGGCTGTGGACGTCGAGCACAAGTGGGAGACCCGCAGCGACGAGAACAAGTTTGTCTCGAGCGACGTGTCGCAGACCATGTTGACCATTGCAGCGTCGAACGTCATCCCCAAGAGCTTCATGCAGACGGCGGCCACGTACCTCGGGCTGTGCAACCTCAACGTGATGCGCGCGCACTTGGATGTCGTGCGGGACCCCGAGAGCAACAACGGCGACGGCCACGTGGCTATGGTGCGGATCCTCGTGCAGCCGAGCAAAGAGGCGCTGCAGGAGAACTTTGAGTTTGAGTGGTCCAAGATCTCGGGGAACCTCAAGTACCTCAAGTGGGTCGACGAAGGACCGGTCCGCCTCACGCTGCAGCACCCGGACCTGGGCATCTCACGGGCCGAGCTCATCTACGCCTACGGCAACATGCTGCACGGTGTCCTGGCCAAGAAGGACCCGTTCGCGTACTCCCTCACGCGCATTCTGGAGACGCTCAAGCACGAGCAGCACCTGCCCTTTGCTTCGCGCATCGCGGACTTTTTCCTGCGGAAGTTTGACCCGCAGCAGGAGCGCCTCACGGATGCCGAGCAAGACGCTGTCGTGGACGAGATCAAGGCGGACATCCGTCGCAACGTCGAGCAGGAGGACGCGATTGAGCTGCTGAACAGTATGGCCGATGCCGTCCGCGGGACACTGCGGACCAACAAATTTGTGCGTGAGCGCTACGCGCTGTCGCTCCGCATGGACCCGCAGGTCATGGGCTACGGCACCGTGGGCAAAGACACGCCGTTCGGTGTCTTCTTCATCTGCGGTCGTCGGTTCAAGGGCTTTCACGTGCGTTTCCGCGACATCGCCCGCGGTGGTCTCCGCATGGTCTACCCGAGCTCGACGGATGCCCACGCGCTCGAGAGCGCCCGTCAGTACAACGAGGCCTACAACCTCGCCTTTGCTCAGCAGCTGAAGAACAAGGACATCCCGGAAGGTGGTTCCAAGGCCGTGGTGCTCTGTGACCCTATTGTCGGCGATACTGGCGAAGTAGCCCCGCGCGACTACATTATCCGCAAGAGCGTCAAAGCTTTCTCGGACGCGCTGCTTGACTTGAACACCACGGACGAAGCTGTGAAGGAGAAGATTGTCGACTACTACGGGAAGGACGAGCTCATTTACTTGGGCCCGGACGAGAACATCCTCCCCGAGGACATTGTCTGGATGACGAACCGCGCTGCCCATCGCGGCTACCCCGTCCCGCGCGCCTTCATCAGCTCCAAGCCCGACGCTGGTTTCAACCACAAGGTGTACGGCGTGACGAGTGAAGGGGTGGCCGTCTTTGCTGATGTCGCGCTCCGCTCGCAGAACATCGACCCAACGAAGCAGCCGTTCACCGTGAAGATCACGGGCGGCACTGACGGCGACGTGGCTGGCAATGTCATCAAGATCCTGCACCGCGAGTACGGCACCAATCTGCGTGTCGTCGGCATTTGCGACGGCACGGGTGTGATCGAGGACCCCCAGGGCCTCGACATGGACGAGCTGCTGCGTCTCGTGCACGAGTCACTGCCGCTGTCGAGCTTTGACGAGTCCAAAGTGTCGCCCAGCACCGGTGTGAAGCACGACATTAGCACGACAAGTGGAATTCGCGCTCGCAACTCCATGCACAACCGCGTGCAGAGCGACCTGTTCATTCCTGCCGGCGGTCGTCCGAACACCATCAACGAGAACAACTGGCAGGACTACCTGGACGCAGATGGAAAGCCGTCGTCGAGCCTGATCGTCGAAGGCGCCAACCTGTTCACCACGCCCGAAGCGCGTCAGCTGCTGTTCGACAACGCTGGCGTCGTCATCGTCAAGGACAGTTCGGCCAACAAGTGCGGCGTCGTGTGCTCTTCGTACGAGATTGTAGCGAGCATGTTGCTCGAGACGGACGAGTTCCTCGCCGTGAAGGACGAGCTGGTCGTGGAGGTCGTGGACAAGCTGCGTGCGTTGGCGCGCGTCGAAGCTCAGCTGTTGTTCCGCGAGTACAAGAAGGACCCGTTGTCGGCTCTACCGCCTGCAAGTGAGCGCATCAGCCGCGCCATCACGCGCGTGCACGACGCTGTGTTGGCCTACTTCGACGAGGTGTGTGACGAAGACCAGCAGGTCCTGTTCACGCTCATTGAAGAGCACTTGCCGCCCAAGCTGCGCGAGCTCGCACTTCACCGCGTGCACGAGAACGTGCCGCTTGCGTACATCCGCTCGATCGTAGCGTCCAGCCTGGCCAGCAAGATCGTGTACCGTGAAGGGCTGCAGTTCACCGAGGCGTTGCCCGAAGCGAACTTGGGCAACATAGCGCTGCAGTACCTCAAGCAGGAGAAGAAGGTGCAGCGTCTCGTGGAGGACGTGCGAGCGTCGCAGCTGCCCAACAAGGAGGACATCGCCGACCTCATTGCTCGCGGCGGCGTTCGTGCTGGCATCGACACGCCCAACTAGAGCGTGCACGTTGGAAGTGGACAGGGGACGAAAGCATTTGGCTCGGCTGATGCTGCATGGTCCGAGCTGTCAACACGTTGCGGCGAAGGACGTGCGTGGTGGTATCTTCGCCGTGTCGTCCTGGAGCTGGTTGCTTGGCACGTGAGGTGGTGGACGTCCCTTGCGATGTTCTTGACACTGTGGACCGACAACGCGGTGAAGAGAGTCCCGGGCACGCATTGCGTTGTCGATGGATCGATAGGGTGCACAAGGTCTTGACTCGCAGGGTCACGTTGCAGGAGGGTGAAGTGCGCTCTCGAGACGCACACACGTCCGTGCAACACGGTCGCGCCTGTATCGGGTCCGTTGGAAGGCGTAGGGAATGACAGTGTTTGGTAACATGACAACATTGCTGACATGGAAACGCGTTGCATGCTGCCTGAAGCTTTGTCGATGCTCTTCCTCCCAGACCTGTCCACGGGGTGCAGCCCTCTACCTCAACGAGGACTTTTACTGCTTTCGCCGTCTCGTAGTTGCGCATGAACGCCGCACCGCCTCAGCACTGCTTTCTACGGACGAGCAGGAGAAGAAGGCGATATCTGTGTATGGGTCCATCCGGTCCGCGAGCTCCGACTGCAACAGCGATACTCTGCGCCAAGAACGAACGACCTCGAAATGATTGACAAGTATTACCACCTATAGCTCAAGACTAAACATCTCGTCGCTGTCCTTGCTCTCCTCCATCCCTTCCTGCTCTGCTGCTGCTCCTGCTTCGTCTTCTGTCTCGTGATCTACTTCCGCCTTGATGTCCGCCTTCTCCTCCTCTCCCTCCTCTTCCTTCGCCCTCTCCTCCTCTCCCTCCTCTTCCTTCGCCTCCTCCCTCTCCATCGTGTCGGACTTGATCAGCTCGGCCGACACTTGAGCTTCGCCGATCTTGGCCACAGCAGCGCGCAAGGCCGCTTCGTTATGCTCGCGAGCAGCTTGCTGCACCTGTTCATTGATCGACGGCGTCTCGGTCTTGCTCCCGTGCTCGACGTCCGATCCCAAACCAGCCGTCACTGCGCCCGCCATCTCCATCGTCTGCGACACCGGTACAGGCGACTCGGTGAGTGCGTCCAGCAAGTACACTGCCTCGTCCGCCGCGGTCGGCGGCGTTCCGACTGCAGCCGACACCGCCATCGCTTGCGACACGCCGCCGTCCACCACTGCCAGCGTCGGGGTGCTGTCTCCAGGAACCTGTCCACTGGCCGCTGCTGCTGCTGCGTCTCCATTGGTCACGATCGGGTCGAGCCGGTGGCGCGAACAGAAGCGCGCAAACCAGCCCGGCGAGGCCTTGAAATTGGCCATCTTGTCATAGTTCTTGGCCAGCACAATGGCCTGTTGGCGCACGGCGGTCTGCGTGAGCGGCATGAGCTGGTACGGCTGCGACTCGCGCATGCGCACGATCCACTGGTAGAGCTCTTCTTCGAACGGCGCGTTGCGCTGGAACCCGCCGCGCTTGCGCTTGTCGCGGTTGTGCTCGTTGCCCATGTAGTAGCGGTTGCGCACCGTGTCCTTCATCTGCTTGAGCTTGCGGATCGCGCCTTCCGACACGCCGTAGCGCTTCGCCAGGTCCACGTTCTTCACTTTGGCTTCGCGCTGGATGATCTCGAGGATCTCCATGCGCTCCTGGTCGTTCAGGCGCCGTCCTGCGCCGCGAGGCCCCATGTCGATGTGGCTCAGTGGCGCGCACGGTGTGCGTCGCAATGGGCAGACAATTAATTGTGTGAATTCGATTGCTACTTAGTTACTACTTCTTATTCTTTGCCTTGCGTCGTTGGGTCGAATGGCGAAAGGGTATGTATATATGTATATACATATAGATATATATAAATGTGTGAATATCTATTTATGTATATATAGATCACTCGATGCTTTTGAACAGGTGAGCCCACAGTGGCCCGGCGCGATATCAATGGAGCCAAAAAAAGCGAGGAGCTAAGCGATTTTTGGTTGTCGTCGTGAAAGCTGCGCTGTGGGCGCTGCGGTGCGGCCGTCTAAGTACGACATCAATGGCGCACAGCCGTGTCGTGTGGTGCACGTGAATGTCGTGTGGCAGACAGGAAACAATCGGGATCGCCTGGGACGGCTGTTGTGCGTTGTGTTTGCGACAGTTGCGCTCGTTTGTTGTGTGGTGTACATAATTGTGCACGACCACATGCCGGCGACGACGTCCGAGCTGGTCAAGCCCCGGAAAGGGAAGACCCGCAAGCCACGTTCGCTGCTGCTGCTGCTCAAGAGCTTTGTGGGGCTGCGTGTCCGCATTGAGCTGAAGAACGACTGTGTCATCGAAGGCGTCGTGCAGGAAGTCCTGAATGACATGGACTTTACGCTCTTAGATGCCTGCGAAACAAAGCCGAGCGTGCGTTCGGACGAGTTGTTTTGTGTGCTTTGTATAGCAAGCAGTCTGTGGTGTTATGTTGTTCACGTTTTTTCTTCAATAGCTCATCGTTCATTTGTTTGTACACTGCAGGGCTTGACTGTGATGCTGGACGAAGTGTTTGTCATGGGCAAGACAGTGCTGTGCGTGCACATTCCCGACCGGATCAACATCTCGCACCATTTGCAGCAATACGTGCGTCGATCACGGCGTCATCGCGCAGCTACTGAACGCCTAACAGGACTGACACGTCGCTTTGTCCCTGTTGAATCTTGCAGACCCGGATGCTGCGGCAGAGTGCAACAATGTATACAAGGGCAAAGCGCACATCCAGCTCGACGCAGTAGACGCGTGGAACGAGCCGCACAAACGGACTGGTGGTGAACGGAACCGTACACCAAGGGAGCGGACGATGCAAGTCAGTTGTCGATTGCATTCGTCGTGCAGCCATCGACACGAAGACCATGCGGCTGGTTTGACGGACCTCGCGTTTCGGCTGCTGATGGTGCGACCATGCGTCGGTGCTTGTACGATAACCCTGCGAGTGTACACTGCGTTGCCAGAGTGCAGATCTCGTCTGCCGACAGCGACCAGCGTCACGACTCGACGCATGAGCGGCTTCACGCTCTTCTTCTAAGGCCGTTGTGCGCGCGGTCGTGCGTCGTTTGCAATTCCGTTGTGCACGGCGTTCGGCGCACCCGCTACGTCCGCACACATTTTATCGGCACTTGAATCCAAGAGCTCATTGGTCCACAAGTGTCACATTGTAGGTGCAGACGTATTAACCGTCAAGCAAACACAGTCCGAGTGTCGTCATGTCATGTCTTTCGCAGTGGTCTGTCGTGATAGTGGCCGCTTGTTTGCCTGGTTTTGTTTGCACGATTTTCAGTATCCGGACCATTCCAAGCCCGACGTCTCTGGTATGTGCAGTACACAGATGTACCCGAAACGTGGTACGCTCGCATGGGCCAGCAAATGGTTCGGGAGCCTCTGCTTCCCCTTTGACGTCCAGTGGAATCTTCGACCGCGCGACGAGCAGGTGAGAGCGCGTCAGCCACGTGCGCGCGTGTGGGACGGGCGGAACAGAGCGACAGCTTCGCGCTGTATCGTCTTTTGTATCGCGTGGGTGGTATTTGTACCCACGTTCGAAGGTTCTAACGCTCTTGTCCACGTGGCGGCTGTGTGCGTGTTTTGTGTGTGTGACTTGCGTCCAGTGCGTCATCTCGAGTCACCGCTCCCTCTTCTTCGCTCTTTCCCGCTCTCCCCCCTCTCAGTTGTAGCTCCAATCACTTGGCCAAAGGATGGCAGAAGTCGTGCAGAAGCATTTGGCGGTGCAGGAGCTGTCGAAGCTCAAGATTGAGGAGCTCACGCCCCTGACGCCAGAGGTCATTAGTCGTCAGGTGCGTGCCCTTGACAGTCTTACACTGGCAATCACGTCAGGATTTGGAGCTCATGGTGTTTGTGTATGGGGTCTTTGTGCTGGTCTGCTTGTTGTTGTTGGTGGTGGTGGTGGTGGTGTCGTAGGCCACAATCAACATTGGGACTATTGGCCACGTCGCCCACGGCAAGTCGACGGTCGTGAAGGCCATCTCGGGTGTGCAGACGGTGCGGTTCAAGAACGAGCTGGAGCGTAACATCACCATCAAGCTCGGCTATGCCAACGCCAAGATTTATCGCGCAGAGAACGGCACGGGTATTGGCTGCTACCGCGCATTTGGTAGCTCCAAACCTGACCGCTTTACGGACGAAAATGACGACAAGTTGGTGTGGGTGCTGCAGCGCCACGTGTCGTTTGTGGACTGCCCTGGTCACGACATTCTCATGGCTACAATGCTGAACGGAGCCGCCGTCATGGATGCTGCTTTGCTTCTTGTTGCAGGCAACGAGGTGTGTCCCCAGCCGCAGACGTCTGAGCACCTGGCTGCTATTGAGATCATGCGCTTGCAGAATATCATCATCTTGCAGAACAAGGTGGATCTGATCAAAGAGGACGCTGCCGTGGCCCAACACGAGCAGATTAAGAAATTTGTGGCCGGTACAGTCGCCCACGACGCGCCCATCATTCCAATCTCAGCCGTGCTGAAGTACAATGTCGACGTGGTGTGCGAGTACATTTGCCGGAACATTCCCATCCCAAAGCGTGACTTCACCTCGAAGCCAAAGCTGATTGTCATTCGTTCATTTGACGTGAACAAACCCGGCGAGGACGTGGAAAACCTCAAGGGCGGTGTCGCTGGTGGTTCCATCCTAGAAGGCGTGCTGCGTGTTGGCGACGAGATCGAGGTGCGCCCCGGGATTGTCAGCAAGGACGAGGAAGGCAAGATGACGTGCGTTCCTATTTTCTCGCGCATCGTGTCGCTGTACGCTGAAAAGAACGACCTGCAGTTTGCAGTCCCCGGCGGACTGATCGGTGTAGGAACGCACATTGACCCGACACTCACGCGTTCGGACCGTCTGGTGGGCCAGGTGTTGGGTCTAAAGGGTAGCCTACCTCACGTGTTTACGGAGCTGGAAATCAACTTTTACCTGCTCAAGCGCCTGCTGGGCGTGAAGACCCAGGAGGGCAGCAAGGCTTCGAAGGTGCAAAAACTGTCGAAAGCCGAAGTGCTGATGGTCAACATCGGCTCTACCGCCACGGGTGGAAAGGTGCTGGCTGTGAAGCAGGATCTTGCCAAGATTCTGCTCACGGTTCCCGTGTGCACGCAAGAAGGAGAGAAAATCGCCATCAGTCGTCGGATTGACAAGCATTGGCGCCTCATCGGTTGGGGCCAGATCCGCCGTGGTAGCCGAATTGAGATTGCGGACTCCGAATAGATACATAATCTTCCTGTCCACCGCGTGTCGCCGCAAAGAAGAGTAGTCATCTCGAAGGAAGAAAAGCTAGGAAAGGATCAGGTGAGATGGAAGTGCGATTGCGGGGGTCGTAGCTTGTGTCGTAATGGTAATTCCAGTCTCATGCGTTTCGCCATCTTGTTTGGTGTTGCCGACGGGCTGGTGTCATCTAGACTACGATACTCGAAACAAGCACGTTGGAACGAGAGCTGATGATGACAATTACGTGTATGTCTCGCAGCGCTTGCGGCGAAGTACCTTAGCGCTAAATGGTGGCGAGCGAACACGATACTCGCTCGAGCCATGTCATACAACTTCCGGTGAAAGGACCTGCACACAGCAACAACCTTACGGAGCAAAGACGTAGATGGCAGGCTTGCCTGGCGACGCCGTCTCCAATTTCCTCGCGTCTGCGTTCGGGATCTCTTCGCCCAAGTAGTAGAACTGCAATGCAACAAACCAGCAAAGGGCATGCGTCAGTCACTGATCACGCCCTCACGGACCATCAGCATCGTCACATTGCTTCAAGCGACTCACGTTGATGTCCTGAAGCTCCAGCGACCGGCAGAGGTACAACTTGTTAGAGGCAAGCACGCTCTTCTGATCGTACGGCATCCTGTGTTGACATGACACCGTCACGAGCAACATCGTCAGTATCACACTTGTCAGTCACATACACAACTATCACTATCGTACCTCAGCTCCAAAGCCTCACGGCCACGCAGCTCAGCTTCCGCCTTGACGAACGCAGCAAACTGCATCACGTTCTTCGTGAGCTTCTTCAGCGAGTCGTTCTTGGTGATTTCGCCCTTGAGCTGTTGCATAAAGTCGGCAGGGAACTGCTTTGACGCGTCATCGAAGAGACCGTCCATGAACACTAGCACCTTCTGTTGCCATTCTGGAAACTCCGTAGTCAGGTACACTTGCGCGTGGGTAGGCTTCTTAGCTGGCTCGGACGCAATAGCTCCCTTCTTTCCCTTCGTTTTACTACTGCTTTTCGTAAGCACTTCGCGGAAGCTGCGAGTAATTTTGTTCAAGAAATCACCCGCGCGTAGAAGCGCATGGTCGACCTCCTCGGTCACGGGCCAGAGAGCCACCGATACAAAGCCTTCGTTGCCAATAGCAGTCCACATGTATTCGCAGAAATGCGGACATATGGGCGAAAAGATGATGAGCTGAGACTCGATGAAACGCATGATAACGCCATGGTGCATCGGTACCTCGCTCCGGGTGCATATGTCACGGTACGAATCGCGAGCAATCTGGAACTCGAAGAAGCCCGAGTGGAGACCCTCGCGCCACAGAAGGTGATCATAGAACGACGCCGTCTGCCCGATGAGGTCATTCATTTGGTTCAAGAAAACCTTGTCGTTGAAGTTAAGCTCACCTCTCCGCAGCGACGCCTTGCTACCCACGACGCGCTTGATCCACTCCTCCTCAGTGGTGAGACGCAGAATCGCCATGCGGCACGTGTCCAACGCGTAGTTAGCGTCGTCCATACCGTCACCAGCATCGGCGCAAGCGAAACGAGTGGCATCGGCACCAAACTCAGTAGCGCAGTCTTTCAGTGTGAGGAAGTTTCCCAAAGATTTGGACATTTTCTTACCGTCCACCTGCACATGACCATTCGTGAAGAAACCACGCGGCCACTTTGACGGATCGTTACGCCAGATCTCGGCGTGGTTGTACAGACACATCGTCAAGTGATTGCGGATCAAGTCCTTGCCGGACGCGCGAACATCGATGGGGTACCAGTACTCAAACTCGTCGCGGATCTGCTTCAGCACGGCCAGCGGGATCGTACTCGCGGTAGGCGGCGAGGCTTTCAAGAAAATATAGTCAAACACCTCCTTCGTCATCTGCTCAGGCTTGATGCCATGTGGGCCCAGCTCCGAGCCATTGAGGTTGGCCTGCAAGTGGTGCGCGATCGTATAGTAGGCCATGTAGATGGTCGAGTCCGTGAGAGACTCCACCACAAACTCGGGGTCCCATGGAAGACGCGTGCCGAGACCAAACTGACGGCACGGGGCCCACTCTTTCAGCCACCCGAGAGTAGACTTGTACTCACCAAGCGCCACTGGATTGTACGCATCGAAGGACTTCGGGTCGCTAATGTGGTCCATCACGCGCTTCTTCCAGTCTTCGGCGCCGTAGGTCAGGTACCACTGGTCCAGATGGGCAACCACACATTCGTCACCGCTACGCGACACCACGAGTGACTCCGGCTCCCAGTACGGAACACCGTGGCCAGCGTCAATCAATTCCTGGCGCATGATGGCCTTGGCATCGCATACCTTCTGACCCTTTTGCGAGCCCACGATGAGGACGCCTTCGTAGAACCCTTTGAGGTACACAAGCTCCTTCGCCTTAGCTAGCTTGTCCTTGTCGTTCTGCGACACAATCTTGAGGTCCAGGCAAACCTTTTCCGCAGCCATGTTGCCGAAGCCCGGGATCTCGATGATGGGCACCGGCTCGTACGGCAGCACCATGTGGTCTGCAATGCCATACTTTTCGCGCAAAGCACGCTTCTGCTTCAAGTCACGGAACGCAGCATAGTCGTCTGGCGAGTCGGACGGCACACTCATGACTACACCCGTACCCTTGCCCATAGAAATCGTCAGCAGTGGCAGCGTGTAGATCGTGTCGTACGGTGCGTTAGGCGATGCCAACGGCAGACCCAGCAGGTCCCAGCCTTTCACCTCGAGTAGGCACTCCTCTTTCCCCCACACACGCGAGTGCTCCTGGTGAGCCAGATTGCGCGCCGCGCGACGGCTCATCACAAACACGTCATTGTCGTCGTTGATGAGGAAGGCACCATAGTCGCCTTCAGGCAGCACAAAACAGTTTGTCTGTCCATACAGCGTCTCGGGACGCAGCGTCGCAGCAGCCAGAAACACCTTCTTGCCGGCAAGTGGAGCAAACTTCTCCGGCAGCGGTTCCTTCACACGGAGCTTGGCGAGCGTGTACTCTTGCGGGCCCACGCCTTCGCCCGACGCGCGATCGTGGTCAGCGCAGCTCTGTCCGTCCAAGATCGAGTAGACATTGGGGCGCTTGCCACGCACGATGCGGCCGTGCTCGTTGAGTTTGTTCAGCTGCCACTCAACGAACGCATTGTAAAACGGGTTCACGTCCGTCGTAATAAACGACCGACGCCAGTCAATGTTCATGCCAAAGCGCTTGAGGTCAGCAATCGCATGCGGTGGAAAGTACTCGAGCCAATAGAGCGGATCATGGAACTTGGGGATCTCGTCTTCCGGAATGTGCGACATCTTGAGAATGTCGTATTGATGCACGACGCCACCTGTCTTGGCGGCAGCCTTGGACTTCTTGCCGTGCGCCTTGTCCAGCGCTCCTTCCATAGCCGTCTTCCCTGCTTCGTCACCAGCCTCCGACTTGTCGTCCCCGTCGCTGCCCGTAGGTCCAGCGAGGGTACGTGAAAAGTCCGGCGGCGTCCCATAGGTCTCGAGCTCGCGCTTGAGTTTGTTTGCTGCCGCTTGGATGGGCATACCAGTGCAGTGAAAGGCAAAGGGGAAGAGGACGTTCTCGCCCTTGAGGCGGTGGTACCGGGCGGCAAACTCGACCTTCAAGAGCGTAAACAGGTGGCCGACGTGCAAGTAGCCGTTCATATACGGGTACGGGAACGTCACCATGTACTTGTTCTTCGTCGTCGCGGCCTCGTGGCTCACGTCCGCGTTCGCTTCAAAGAGTTTCACCGCGTCCCACTTGGCCATCACCTCGTGCTCGATGGCGATCAGATGGTCGCGACGCGCGAACTTCTTCGAGGGCGCAGCGTCGTCTTCCGTGAGCTGCGCGGCGTTCATCGCGGCCGTCACGTTCTCCATGACGTTCGAAGCAGAGGCAGTGCGTGCGTGAGTGGGTCTGCGAGCCAATGAACGAGTGGCAGTGGTGAGGAGAGAGGGGCGGGGCGGGGCGACTAAGTACGCACTGGCGGTCGTCGATGTTGCGGTGTTTACAAAGCGATTGGTTTGGGGGGAAAAAACGACAAAGATAGGTCGTTCGACTAAATTGCGCTTTTTGGCTGCAGGTGTTTTAATCACTGCAAGGAAAATAATTGACGAAAAATCGACTCTTGTCGACGACGAAAGAGAGATGTGTAACAAGCTGAGGGATCGAGCGAGATCGCAGAGCAAAAGAAAGCGGATATTCCGACCGGTTGGATTCGAATATCCGCATACCAAAGGGGATCATATCCGACAGCTTCATGCTCGCTCGCTCGCGCTGCGCAACGGTCTAGCGGTCCAGAAACACAAATAACGCACGATATCTCGCGCGCCATCAAATAGAGCACTCTACTCGTGCGACAATCTCTAACCCGTCCATGCAACACTCGCCGTCGCGCTCGAGACCGACAGATGCACTCGGAGCGCCACACTGCGCGCTTGAAACGCCGCGCCGAGCGCCTCCTCCCGTCGCCCCACACACGCAGCAGCTCCTCCGCGAACAGCCGCATCGACAGCAGAAGCAGTAGCAGCAGCGGCCGACAGCGACCGCCTCTGTCCGCGTCAACGGCCACTGAAGTCGGTGCGCCCGCGTCCTCGTCGCCTGCTGCCGTGAGCGCGCGTCGCCAGTCGAGCGCCAGGAGCCCCCGAGACACGAACGCGCTCGTGGAAAAGCTGCTGAGCAAAGTGCACAGCGGGTCGCCGTCTGCTGTTGTTGCACGTCGCACGGCCGTCCGACTCCAAGAGGCCGTGTCGAGTACGCCACAGACTGACGTCGTACGTGGAATGGCAGCAGTTGATGTTGCAGTAGTACTTAGGGCAGCAGTTGCATTGACACTGGCAGTAGTAGTTGTAGTAGTAGTGTAGTAGTAGTTGTCGTAGTTGTAGTAGTAGTGGTTGTAGTTCATGTTGCAGTAGGGTGTTGGCTATCGTTGTGTAACGAAACTGACGCTGGATGTTGTGTAGTTTACGGTGCTGGAGAAGATCAAGCGGAAGATTGCAGCAGACTCGCAGCCTGCCAGTGGCGTCTTTCTATCGGAGACGGTGACGCAGCTCCACGAGGTCTTTTCTCGTTTCGTCAAGCTCAAGAACCTGGACAAGAAGACGTACGTTCATTGTGTGTGAGCGACGTCCCTGGATCTCGACTAATGTCGGGTGTTGTGTGTTGTCGTAGCGAGGCACTGCTATTGCTGTATGGTTTGATGCACTCTGTTGCATTGCCAACATACAATGAAGACGTTCGCCGCCATCCAGACGTTGCGGCAAATAACGTGGACAATTCTGCTGAACGTGGATCCATAATGCCTCGTCTGGAAAAGTCCGATACGTACGAGAACGGCGATTCCAGAGACCACAATCCGGTACAGTCGATGCCAACGGCGTCTCTGAGCTTCGAGGGTCCAGCTGGTGCGCGTGCTTTTCCCTCGTTGATGGGGCAATCAAAGGCGGATCTGGACTCTCTGGAGGACTCGTTCAAGTTCGCAGTCGGAATTGCCCCGGTCCACAAAACACACAAAAGAAAAGCGGGCAACGCTCGTACTTCGGCTGACGCGCGGTCAGGAGTAGTTCTTCCAAGTGCTATAAGTGCTTCTGCCAACAAAGCCGGGCACATGTCGTTTGACGTTCCCGAGGCGGTTCTTTTGCGCGACGTCTTGTACGCCTTGCAAGCAATCGAGTCGCGCTACTTGTACTTTGACGACACACTGGATCGCTTTCAGATTACGAGAAGCGTTGGCGTCCCGACGCGTAAGATAACATTGCCCGTCTGTCGGTGCGAAGTACTCACGCTTGCGTGCGTACTGTTTGATAACAGCTATGCGCGAGCTGATCTATATGTTGTGTGACTTGGGCTGGCTGTACCGCAAAATTTCGGCTTACATCAAGCAGCATCGTGAAATGCTGGCGTTCGGCTTGGTGGGTTGCATCCATCTGGAAAGTCAGATACTTTCAAATGCAGCCATGGACTGAAAGCATTGTGGTTGTACCCTTGTAGGTCGGGCAAAGCTTTTGTCATATGCTCCACACCGAACTAGTCGTTTACTTCCGTCTAATTGCGATCCTGGCGGCTCAAATCGACGATGACGCAGAAGCAAGGCAGCCGAATGAACGGCCAGCTAGTAGTCTTACCTTGCGAACGCTGATCGTATGGACTCAGGATGCACTGGACAAGATGCGGTTAATGGCTCGTCTGATCGACAGGTAAAGAGCGTGTTATGATGAACTGGATTTTGCCAGAGCGCGAGGAATTTGACTAACAATGCGAGCCGTGCGTTACTGTAGTGCAGAAGGTCTTCGTGGTGGTGCACTTGCGTCCGGCGTTCACTCGCATGTGTTGCACGGTGATCCAGACGTGTCAACGTTCGTCCAGGCAGTGCTAAAACAGACTGCTGCTCCGATAGTGCAAATGATAAAGCGCTGGGTCTTTGAAGGAGAGTTGGAAGATGTGCATGTCAGTGAAGCTGGCACCTTTTTGCGTCGTATTGTGATCGAACGCTGCGCTGATCTGACGTATGCTGTTCCGAAGGGTGAGTTTTTTGTAGTGGCAGACTCGACTGTGAGTGACGATCAGTTCTGGGCTAAGAAATACACGCTGGACTTGAAGATGCTGCCGACGTTTATCCCCATGTACGTCCGCTGTTTGACCTTGCGTGCTGAATACATTCATGACGAAGGGCATCGTTTGTTCGAATGTGTTGTGGAGTCAGCGAACTTGCAAAAAAGATCCTGGTCATTGGAAAGAGTATCAACTTCATCCGTCAGTGCTGTGGAAATGCAAATGTGGGTAAAAGGACGGGGCTCTCTCCTACCGTGCCACAAGTACTGACTACTCGCTACTGCGTACAGTGGGTCACGACTGCAGCACAAGAGATCACTGTGATTGGAATGGGGACCGAAGATGGGACAGATTTTGCAGAGTTGAAGCGTTTCGAAACGATGATTGAGAATGTGTCAAACTCTACAAGCAAGTTCCTGATTCGCACGCTGATGGAGGATTACCGACTTCTAAACCATTGTCAAGCACTAAAACGGTACTTGTTACTAGGACAGGTATGAAGTGACGCGATTGCCCAACTCGATCGACTTGGTCTAGTGTTTTGTGACCAACGTTCTTTGGCTGCCTGTGTACAGGGCGACTTTGTTCAATACCTGATGGACCTCCTAGGACCTGAGCTGTCCAAACGAGGCTCACAAGTGTATCGCCACACGCTAACGAATGTGCTGGAGACAGCACTGAACGCGTCCAACGCGAAGTTCGAGGTTCGTGCTCACGCAACGCGAGTTTACCAGATTGTGTGTACTCAGACTGCTATGCTCGTGTGTATTGTTCAGTCAGCAGACATCTTAGGACGTCTAGATGTTGAGCTATTGCAAGGATCTTCGGGTCCGTATCTGGCCACCCATTCTTAGTCGTGCGCAACGAAGCTGATATTCTTTCGTTCTGCTTTTGCTCTTCTACAGCGGATACTGGATGGGACATATTCTGCTTGCACTACAACTTGCAAACACCAGTCAACAGTGTCATTCCAGCGTCATCGATGCTCCAGTATCAGCAAATCTTTGACTTTCTGTGGCGAATGAAGCGCGTCGAGCACTCGCTGTCTGCGTCGTGGACGAAGGATATGAACCTTGGACACGAGGTTCAGGTACGCCTACTGGCATCTTCAAATGATCGATATGCTCTGACGTTTTCTGTTCGGCGAACCATAGGGATGTGTGCCAGGAATTAGACCAGTCTTGCACCGAAGTCAGCTCGTACGGTCTCAGATGATTCACTTTATCACCAACCTTCTCAACTACGTCATGTTTGAGGTACGATGCTCTGATCACGTTCGAAGCGATGCAGTCAGCTCACTTCGATTATTGCGTTGTTGAGGTTCTGGAGACAGCATGGCATCAACTAGTGAAGGACCTACACGCTGCAAAAGACTTAGACGAACTCATTGAAAGTCACGCGGCATACATCCGCTTCATCAAAAGAAACGTACGTGTACAGTGTTGCTGCGACTACCTCAGTCGGCAGTGACGCATGCTAAATGATTACCGAGTGATGCATACGTGTCTTTCCAGGGTTTCATGATGAAGGAGTCAAGAGAACTGCTGAAACAGCTGAAGCTCATCTTTGCAACGATCGTCAGATTTTGCAAGGCGCAGGAAAATTTATATACGACTGCCATGCACGAAAAGCACGTGGAAGAGAGGCGTGAGCAGTTGTATCGGCGCCAGGAACTAGACGTACGCTCTTGATGTCGTATTGTGTTGTCGGCGTAATTGACGTGTCATGTGTCGATATCTGATGCGCAGTCTTCGTGGGCGACACAAGAGGAAAAGGAGCACAGCAAGCAAAGCGGCAGAGACGCATTTGGTACCGACTCAAAGCTCTTGCGTCAAATTGAAGAAGTTGCGGATGAGTTCAGCAACCAGTTTCTTGGACTTCGTGACATCGTGAAGCAGAACTCTACGCGGTACGAACCAAATTTGCACCTTCGGTATGATATCCGTCCGCATGTTGTTACTCGAGCACGTGTGATTGTGACAGTGGGTTACAGAGCCTGTCGTTCCTGATGTCCCGCTTTGATTTCAACGAGTTCTACCTCAAGAAGACGGTTCTCCAGTAGATGCAGATGAACAAGCACTCAGCGGTACGAACTTGCAAATTGTACATTCTTGCATACATACACGCACTACATGTGAACGCTTTCTTGAGCTGCTGTCATTGCGTTTGATCATCCAGGTACAACTTGGCATGGAGCGTCCGGGTGATCCAGCAGCTCTCCCATCGAACGGCAAATCCGATCGGCAGAAATAGATCCATCAAGTAATGCATCAATTCTAGCATGCACAATATGAATATGGTATGTCCCAGGTGCATCCTGCAAGCTCGATGCCCGATTCCGTTGTGCTTTGTCTTCGACGGCGCGATCGTTGAAGGACGTACGGAAGAGCTGGTCACGTTCTAGCGATGTTGCGTGCTGCGCGTCTTCGGAAGTGACCGCCGGTGGTGATGCGACGATCCCCACGTCCATTGTGTGCACTCGGAAGCTGCTGGCCACTGTTGTCAGTGAACAGGCTCTCATTCGATGTTGCATACTCGTTGTGCACAGAAACTGTGGTGAGCTTTACGAAGAAAGCAGTGGCAGTAGCATTGGCGAAGTGCTACTCACTTTCGCCAACGTCGAGCAGCGGGTAACGATACGT
This sequence comes from Hyaloperonospora brassicae, assembly GCA_947650285.1. NCBI lineage: Eukaryota > Oomycota > Peronosporomycetes > Peronosporales > Peronosporaceae > Hyaloperonospora > Hyaloperonospora brassicae. The sequence goes on from CANTFL010000673.1 coordinate 70,025, forward strand.
CGCAAGTCATCGATGGTATGTGCTTTGAGTTCATCTTGAACTTCAGCCACGGCTGCCTGGTGAGCTGCCTGATGAGGACGAGAAGCGCACAACGAGTTCCAGAAACTGGAGGCTGGGGACATGTGACGGTGCTAGCATGTGGTAAGTATGAGTTCGCCAAAGCGAGTGCAAGGGCTACGACGTCTGCCAGTTGTGCAAGACGCAAGCCACATGCGTACAAATGCGTAGTGAGTGCACGATGTGTCAGCGAGGAGATGGCCGTGGCATTCTGTCGGCGCACGCTTGATGGACAAACCGAAAAGGTATCGACCGAAAAGCGTCGGGAGCAGTAAATTAAGATGCAGTTACCCCGGAGAAACAAGAACAGAGCTGAGGGAAGCTACCAGCCAAGATTGCGACCGAGCATCTCATACAGCTTTTCATTGTATGGCGCGTAGAAGGCAGCCAGCTTGGCGCGGACGGCGTCGTCAATGGGATCATACTTGCGCGTGTTCTTGGCCGACGTGTCTTCGATCCGGTGATACGGCAGATCAAGAAACGTAAACACTTTGTCCATGGTAGTCTTGCATGCAAACGAAACACATCAGCTCGGCAATACGATAAACAAGGATCCCGAACAAGCAACTCGACGTACATGGAGCTTGTCAGTCGTCTTGAACTCATCGAGAGTGAGCAGCATCGTATTCTCCATACCATACGCCTTTATCCAGCCTGTCAATTGCAGAGCGTACAGGCCGCGAGCCACAAACGAGTGCGCGCCGTGGTCGAAGGCAAGGCACCGGCGCATCACTTTCGTGTCAAATTCGTCAAAGTCCATGTCCAGGTGCACGCCAAGCATTGCGAGCTCTTCCAGCTCGTCGTCGACAATCTGCTCAAAGTTGCACCCGTCCTTCAAATGGTGATGGCCACGATTGCACAGCTGTTGCTCGGAACCTTCAGTGTCGACAGTCATCGAGTAATGCGAGTACGCGCGCTCCACTGGGTTTCGCAGAATGGCCAAGATCTTGCGACAATGCGGGATCACCTGCTTCATCCGATTGATCACTGTCGATCCGCCGAGCATGTAACTTGGCGTAGCCTCACCCGACATCAGCGACGGATATCGGTACAAGATCTTCCTCTCAAAGTACGTGTCCTCGTAATACCGGAGATGTTGCTTAGCACCCTCGGGCGTTGATGGATCCGCGAGCTTTCGATTCCAGCGCCAGTCAAAGTAGTGAGTCTCCTTGCGCTTCGCAGGCCACACGAGGTCGTGCTGCAAGATGTAGTCATGCAATGCCGTGGTACCAGCCTTCTGCGCGCCGATGATCATGAACGACGGCGGCACGCGCTTGCCGTAGTCGGTTGACAAGTCCATCGAGCGACGCGTCTGCCACACGACTGTACTGGGCTTGAGGTCCATGCGGTTCAGCGGAAAGCTGTCTTCGACGTAGTCAAAGATCAAATGTACGCGGTGCTGGTCCCAATTGTTCTTGACGCAGTGGCGACCAATATTGTTGAGCTCGTAGAGCGTGCCTTGCTTCAGCTCGTAGCGCTGCATGTTCTCGTCGTTGGGACCCACTCGGAAGTCGACGTCGGGACTTGTGAACACCGGAAGATGCATGCGATGCGTAAAGCGCACCCAGGACCCTGTATCGTGATGGACGGGGATCGTCGCTCCCGGCGGCATCGACGCCAACATACAGCGCACGACAGAGCGCAGCGAGATGTTCATCTGCGCGAAAATAGGCGCCAGTTCCTTGTGCCACACGTGGAAATACGGGAACGTAAAGACGTTTTGCAAGTAGTCGTCGCCAAAGATAAACACGACTTTGTCGATGCCCCACGTGTCGTGACCAGCTCGACGCACGCGGACATTGTCCGTCTGGTTGACTGGATCCCAGAGCTCGCGACCGCTGTCCACGATTCGTTGCTGCAACAGCGACAGGTCAATGTTTTCTTGACGTGGCACGAGCATAGCCAATTGCTTGGCCACTTGTTCAGGCAGCTCTTGCGTCGGCACTTGCTTGTGCCTGTCAGTACCACATGCATTGCACGACTTCAGTAGCTGCGCATCAACCACGTCATCGTTCTTGTTGTTGCAACAGATGCCAACAGGACCACAAGTACAGCTATCCTCACTAGTGGTCCTCTCATCTCGTCGTTCGCTTACACGCATCATCATCCCATCACTAGTACCAGTACCACTGTTATTGTCAATAACAACACTAACAACAACAAGACTATAATAATACCGTAGTACTATCGTTGCAGTAGTGGTCCTCCGAATAGTACCAAAGTGAGGCCCATCGGTAGATCCTCGTGACACATTGATATGCAGTGGCGTACTGGAGGGGCACATGCGTCAAAGTGGGGGTCGCGGTCGCAGTTAGGGCGGTAACGGTCATGGTCCCGACCGAGCAGCCCGTCGAGCTTTGGTCGTCGCGGCCGACTCAGAAGGACGACGCCGGCCAACGAGCGCGTGCTGAGCGTGTCGCACCACACAAGTGATACGTAAGCAGTTCGTCGCTGAGTCTGACGTGGACCACAGTGAACCGACGCCGCCTCGAGCGATTGGCTGGTAGCCCGCGATTGCAAGCGCGCTTAGCGCCCGTTCCGATGCTGTGTGCTTGTAAACCGTGGGCCCAGCTTTTAAGCGCTTAAACCGCACCAGTCAAAGCGGTGGTCCCCAGCGCTCTTGCAGGCGACAGTCTTTTTGCAGCGCCGTCTCCATCAAGTTTCAATTTTAAGGCTAGCAATATGGTACGTTGGGGAGTCGAACGGCTCTGCCAGTGCAGCGAGGCGGCAGCGTGGAGACTGTAGAGTGCGTGGGGTGTGGACGTGGACGCTGTCACTAGCGCAGGTGCACGACAGATGCGGAAGTTGGCTGACCACTGGTCAGTCCAGTGGTCGATTGGTCAATTGGTCAATTGGTCGGTCGGTCGGTCGGTCAAAAGGGTATTGAAGTGTACCCACTGGTCGGTCACGTTCGACACGACGAGCGTATCGAATCGAGCGATACCGCAATAGGGTTACAGCAGGTGGATAGCGGTGTGGCCGACATCCTGTAACGAGAGCGATAGAGATGGCGAGCGATTCCGATGACCGACCGACCGACAGATGGCTACGACCGATACACGACGAATTGACAGTGTCCACTATCCACTGTACCCATCGACTACGCAGTCCATTATGTTTTTCTCTGTGGCTGTGATGCTAACAGCTTTGCCATTCTCTTGTGTGTGTGTGTGTTCGCTTCCGCTCTGTCTCTGTCTCTTGCTGTGACTGTTTACTGCCGTACATAGGGTATCGATCTTGTCGCTGGCGGCAAAGTCGTCGGCAGTAAGAACCGCTCGTGCCCCAAGTCGGAGAACGTGTACCTGAATCTGCTCGTTCGGCTGTACCGCTTTCTCGCTCGTCGCACGGACGCTAAGTTCAATGAGATTGTGCTGCGTCGTCTCTACCAGAGCAACACGAACCAGGCGCCGCTGTCGCTGGGCAAAGTCGTTCGCTTCATGAAGAAGCACGAGGGCAAGATCGCTGTGGTCGTTGCGACCGTCACGGACGACATTCGTCTACTGAGCGTCCCCAAGCTGTCGATCGTGGCCCTGAGCTTCACGGAGACGGCTCGGGCTCGCATTGTCAAGGCGGGTGGTGAGTGTCTGAGCTTTGACCAGCTCGCTCTGCGTGCTCCCAAGGGCACGAACACGGTGCTGCTCCGTGGCGCGCGCAAGGCCCGTGGCGTGTACGCCCACTTTGGCCACAAGTCGACGCTCGAGTCGGTGCACACGCACGACCACGTCAAGCCGTACGTGCGCAGCAAGGGCCGCAAGTTCGAACGTGCTCGTGGCCGCAGGAAATCGCGTGGCTTCAAGGTGTAAGCAGCCTAGCTACAAGGACACTGATGGTACCAGGTCTTCTCTGTCTTGTGCGTTCGGACGTTGGGTGTGCGGGTGGTCGTCTTCGTGTGGCAGTGGGGGCGAGTGCAACGGAAGCAGCTGGTCTTCGTACGAGCTGGTGTGTACTGGTGATGGGACTGTCTTGCTGCTTGGCACCGCTAGTGCAGTCGTGGAGATGGCCACTTGCTTACGAACGATGGAATAAACAAACACAGGGAATAAAATTGAGACGCGCACTATTCTTGCCTTGACCTTCTCTCCTGACATGCAAGCGTGCGTGTGCACGTAGGCCAACACGATGGCATGATCGAGCAGGTGCAGTGGAATGAACCAGAATGTGCCTTGTCACTTTCGACGCGAGAGAATGTACTTGAGCTTGGCAACGATCTCGGCTGCAAGTTGGAGACACATGATCATGACGCGAGCAATCAGTCACACTTTGCCAGCACAGCCGTTGCATAAACACTCTCGCGCAACACGCACCGCATTCGTACGGCGAGTCTGCCGTGTAGTCTGTAATGATCTCCTCGATACTGTCCTTGAAGTAGATCTGGAACTCGGACGGATCTTGGTTGAAGCGCACCCACACCACACCGGACATTGGCCTCTCCGCCTGTCACAAAAAGGAACAAAGGAGCGGCACGTGAGGATACACATACACCTGCAGCACGGATCCGACAGCAGCAACGTCCAGCACCTACAATCTTCGTGGACTTGCCCGACGTGATGACGCGCTCGCCCACTTTGCGGTTGTAGATCTTGTTGAGGTCGATACCGAGCATGCGTTGCTGCTTCTTGCCGTACTTGTTTTTCTTGATGATGTGCCACTCCTTGAACATGGCGGCTGTCACGTCATTGAACATGAACGTTTCCGGAGGTGGTCGGGAACGACTGTCAACGTTCGTAGTCTTTTCCATGGCCGATGGAGCTGGGGCAGATATCTGAGGCGCATCGGCGAATATTTCTGACAACAAGCGTGACATCTTCGCTTAGTCCCGATCACCGGAAGAGTGCAAAAAGACAGTAACAACTTACTCGTAGCGAGTGTTACTTCGTGCAAATTGAGCGGCCGCAACTTGGTGTGCATATCGATCTCGTCGCTGGCAAGGTCCAGCCGGTCACGATCGACTTCGCTGATCTTGAGCACATACAGCTCCTGGAAGAGCTGCAGCCGGTGCTTCTTATTGAGAGTCGGCAGCAAATCTTGGCCGACCGTCGTGCCATCAATGGCCACCACTGTGTAGTCGTCACTCTTGGGCCTAAACGTCCCACAAGTGCACGTGAGCAAATGCCAACTTCCCCACGACAACAACGATACAAGCAGTAGCAGGCCGCACATGAAGATCTTGAGAAATGCCTTGTCGTTAGTTAAGGGTGCTTTCGCAGCAGCAGCGCTTGGCTTCGCCACAGCGGCAGGTGCGGCAGTATCTACAAGACAAACCATTCCAACAAGCAAAGCAACAACTTGAGCATCTACCACAGCGACAGCAGAAACATTACGATGGAGCGTACCAGGAGCTGTATCGCCTGTCGGCGGGCAAGCATCTGGCCGCTCGCACAAACAGTACTCGTGGCCGCCAGCATCACCAAAGTTCTTGATTTTCCGTGACCGATCAAGCGCTAAATCCACATCAAACACGCATCAGTACTGCAGTTTCGTCATCTGAATCCACACACAACATACCTGGAAAGTCTTCGTCGGGAATGCCATCCGAATCGTGCAGTCGAAGTTCGTAACACTCGGGGTGTCCATAATACAGCGTCGGCTGGCGCGCGTTCGCCTGGTGCACTCGCAGTAGCTCCTGAATCGCCTCATCGACCGTCGACACGTCGTACAGCTAGTTGGACCACGAGCAGAAGAAAAGCGAACGACCGCACAGCGTCAGTTGACCCTCCCACCATGCTCTGTCTCGGACCTTTGCCACGTACATCAATCTTCATCTCGTCCCTCGTAGGCAAGTAGATCGTCAGATGCAACACGGCACTTCCATCGGCTCCCATCATAGGCGGCCTCGCCCCTAGAGCCGATGCTGCTGGACCCTTGAGAGCTTTGTCCAGCAACGACGTCTCGTGGAACGACACAGGCAGCACCTCCTCCCTCTCGAACGTAAACCCGTCGTCCCCACCCTTTGCATCGTCTGCAGCTTCGACCGTCGCACTCTCTGCTTTGCTCTCACTCTTTGCACCAGCCACTGCAGCGCTTTTCTTGTCGCCACGTCCCGATATCTGCGTCGACGGCCGTCGTCTCGACTGCTGCCCCGGACCGCCTGCCGCGCTCTTCTCTCGCCCGTCCCTCGTCTTGCCAGCGGCCGCTGTCTCGTCTCCAGCTTTTGCCCCCGCCGCCGCCGCAGTCACGACAAACCCACTGGCTGTACTGCCTTTGCGTAAGCATTTGGGCGCTGGTTTCTTGCCCGCAAGAGCCGTTCCCAAGCCCGAAACCGACGCCTGCGGTTTGAACGCTGTCATCTTGTCAATCCACGAGTTCCGGAGCTGCACTTCCATCTTCGGCGACGAGTTGTAGATACGGTCGACCTCTGAGTCCTGACGGTCGTGGAACGTCGGGCTGTTGCACGCCGCGAGCCGCATGAGCCCCACGACGTGGTTCAGTTCGCTCAGTTCCGTGAACTGCATGCTCGTTATCGCCCAGTGGACGAAATACGGGGCATTTGTCGCTTCATTCGCGGCATTGGACCGACTCAATCGAATAGAGTACGCTATTCTGCCGCTCCTCTCTGCGAGCAACCGCTTTCACAAATATCGAAGAGCTCTTGCGAAATATCGACAAACGAGCGCTTGAAAACGATCGGAAGAGCTGAGGATCGAGCGCGACGGGAGCATGTTAGGGACGGGTTCAGCGGCGTCAGGGGGCGCAACGGACGCGCGTTTCCCGCCGTCGAAAGCTGTGATCCTCATTGGCGGACCCAATCAACCGGGCAACCACTTCCGACCGCTGTCGCTCGACCTGCCAAAGCCTCTTTTCCAACTGGCGGGGCGAGAGATGCTCTACTTCCACGTCGAAGCGTGTGCCCGCGTGCCGAACCTGCAGGAGATTTTGATGATTGGGTCCTACGACGAAGGGCTCTTCTCGCGCTTCTTTGACTCGGTCTGTCGCCACTTTAACGTGCAGATCCGGTACTTGCGCGAAGACAAAGCGCTGGGCACAGCAGGCGGCATCCGCTTCTTCCGGCACGAGATCTTGGCCAACGACCCCGTGAACCTCTTTGTGCTGCACTGTGACGTGTGCTGCTCGTTCCCGCTGAACGAGATGATGCACTTCCACTTGAAGCACAGGGGCACGTGCACGGTGCTGGGCAAACGCGTGTTTCACGACGAAGCCAAGAAGTACGGCTGTCTAGTGGCAGACCCTGTAAGCAAGGAGATCCTCCATTGGGCCGAAAAGCCAGAGACGTTCGTGAGTGACATTATCAACTGCGGTGTCTACCTCTTTGATGTATCGCTCATGGACACGATCGTCCGCGTCGGCGACAAGATCAGTCAGCAGCGACTGCGCAGCGAGTCCAACTCGGAGGCCAATACGCAGCACGACCTCAAGAAACTCTTTCCTGAATTCAGTAACCGGGACAACCTCCGGTGCGTAGTGCGAGTTGTGCAGTGCTTGTTTCGACACGCCGAGCGATGTTAACTTGAGTGTTGCATGTTCTTTTGTGGCCCGGCAGACTCGAGCAAGATATTTTGCTGCCTCTTGCTGATCAGCACTGCCTCTATGTACACGAGCTCGGCGACTTTTGGTGCCAGATTAAGACGCCTGGAATGGCAATCACATGCTCGGAGCTTTACATGCAGCGGTTCCGGTTTACAAATCCTAGTGTTCTGAGCACAACGGGCGGGAAATTGTCGCCAACAATTGAAGGCAACGTGGTCATAGACATCTCGGCGAACGTGCATCCGACGGCAAAGTTGGGTCCGAACGTGACGATTGCAGCAGGCGTGGTTATCGGAGCGGGAGTACGGGTTGCTCACTCGATCATTCTTGAGGGTGTGACGATCAAGGACCATGCGTGTGTGCTCTTTTCCATCATCGGCTGGAATTCCATCATCGGTCAGTGGGCTCGCGTCGAAGGACAGCCACCGAACGCCGCGCAGATCCAGGTGCATTCGGCAGAGACGTCGCTTGTGCGCGACGTCACTATATTCGGTGTGTCCGTCGTTGCGAACCCAGAGATCATTGTTCGCAATTGCATCGTGCTGCCGCACAAGACTCTCACGCAGAGCTACCACGATGAAATTCTACTGTAATGACGATGCTGCTCTTGTGGCCACACTACTCGATTGACCTGGTCTTGTGCTTCCCATGTTCGATTGCGCTTGTACGTATGACAGGACCAGCACGAATCGCTCTATCTTTCAGCGCTCGTTCGCCGCGCTCTACTTTTAGTGACCGTATCAGTGGTTATGGCTCGTTTTGGTGTAGCATTGCAGCTTGAACGCGCACCAACGAGACGAAGGAAACCACCGCGGCATTCTCATTGCATTGGTAGCGGTATATGCGATGAACAGCAGGATCTGCGTTCGATGATATGTGCATGCAGATAGCCACATCTAGTGTGGAATGCTTCGGAGGGTTGTACACCAGCTGTTGAGATTGACTGTGGCTGACCTGAGTCGAGAACATGGCGAAGTTTAGAGGTTGGCAAGAGGTCCTACCGGTGTGATCGCGTTTGTAAACTATATGTAGGTCTGTTGTCAGCCCATCTGCAGCAGCCGACGTTCGAATAGCACGCCGCGCTTTATGTGCATCCGTCGAGTAAACACAGGCACGTTTATCGAGCTGTTTGGAAAATAATGCTGGTTATGTAGCAGCTTGACTGGCAAGCGTTTGCACACGACCGTGAAGGGTTTGCGGAGAAGTCGTTCAGCGTGCGCCGCGAATCTGCCATGCACATTTCGCCGACATGGCTTGGGTGGTCCACTGATGTAGGCAGAAGACAATGGGAAAAGTGGCGATCGATTATATGTCGCAACGCAAACGCAGTCGTTGTCATGATCGGAGAACGAACCACTTGTCTGAGAACGAGTGCGTATCTGCAACACGCTACACGCACCCACTGATGCGCTGAAAGCAAAACGCAGTACAAACCCATGTGATGATCATTAGCTGCTGTGCCAAGTCGGATGCCTTCTTGCAATGGTGGTAGGTCACAAAACTGGAGGCTCTGCACGCTAGCAGCTCTCTTGCTTTTCCGCGCAAAAGCATTCGCGTATTCGTTTAAAGCTTGTAGCAAATGATCTGCTCACTCCGTCAATTTGTCTACTTCGGCCTCGCGATGGGATCTCCATGTTTCCAAGCAAGGCATCAATCATTCCTTCGATCGTTTGCCCATCCGCATCCTGACCACCTCCTTGTCACCAAAGCTGCCATCATACTTAGGTTGAGCTCAGTAGAGTTCGACGTAGCTCAAACACTATATGAATCTCGGAACGAACAAAAGTTCGTTTTGTTTCCATGTCGTTGCGAGCACATCCTGTACAACAATAGTTCTTCTTTGGCAAGCAATGGTCGCTGCGTCTCCACAGCAATTACTTCGCTGCCCCACCTTTTTGCAGGTTTTGCGACAATACTTACAGATCTTTCGTTTTGCTCGTTTCTGTATCTTCTCGAGTAGAAACTGTTCGATACGTGAGGTTGCGTCATGTCGTCAAGGCTCAGGCCAATCCTCCTTCTGCCGTAGAAATCGCGCTTTTTCCCAGTCGAACTTGCCAACATCGTCAAGCCATGGACTGAGCTTGTTAAAGGTGTCAGGCCGCTTTCCTGGGCATCCGACGCCTTTTTTGTGAACATCCTCTGCGACGGGCAACATTACGCAGACGTCCTCGGGCTCCACACGTGACTTTTTCCACAGAGGAACCATGAGCTCCAAGGCCTCGAAGTGTTTCTCGACTACCGCTCTTTGCCAGTTGTCAGCGAGCTTCCTCAAGTTCACGGCGCGTCCAGGCGAATGGAAGGTTGCCACTGCCTGTCCGACTCCTCTCTTGTCCACCAGCCACGTTGCTATAGATTTGCTGTCCTTACGTAGCTAAGATGTAAGTTTGGCTTCGGCAATGGGCCACTCCGCGTTTTTCTTCTGACGTCACCTGTACGTCTTGTCATCGCTGCGATAGGCAGCAACTGATCGACTTCGTCAGGTCCCACTTTACGTCGATCGAGCATTATCCGACATCTCAAAAGTTTTACTGTCTACCGTGACCAGTTCTTTTCCAAGTCCTCCGCGCGCTCATTCCATGCGGGGGTGTCTCGAAGCAGACCGATACCTTTGAACATTGAATGTTTGGTCTTGGGTAGCTGTGCGACAATCTTACTGTCTACAATAGGATGACCCTGCGAGTCGTACGTGCCGACGCGTTTAGTTTAATTACCTAATTTCCGATATTGAGCTTGATCAGCCACGTACAGATCCTCAATTCTCTAGCGCTGTAGAAAAGCAGTTTAGGTGTTTGATTGTCACGTCAACCTCACCGAAAGTGGTCCAGCTATATGCATCGTCTCTGACGGCGAACCTGTTTACACCCTCTCCTCGTCGGTCCATTGCAGAGTTGTTTGTGGCCGCAAGTGTTCCGTTGCCACAAATCTATTCGTCACCACACGAACAGGGAAGGCGAAGCATTATCCATGGCCTTGTTGCCGCCAGTAATCGTTGCTCACTGATGCAAAGCATTTTGGGAACTAACTAGTGTGCTTTGGTCGCAACGTGTGGATCACGCAGGTGTCGACTGGCTCGCATTTCTGGTGAATGTTGCAAACTTCAGCAAGCGCAGTAACATGGGAGCAACATCAGGCCCAAGCTCGTAAGAGAAAGAGCCCCAGATGTTCTGCGGTGCATTTTGCTCTTGCGGGAAACATTTCTTGCCAAGTCATGCTCGATTGCAAGCGAACGATTGTGGAGAATAGATGGGATCTTGGCAACCGCGTGTATTCCCGTGTTTATGAGTAGTCGCGATAAATGCAGTCACCACTCGTTGAGCCGACCTGCTCTGAGCGAACGTTGCAAGTGTGCGGAAGCAGAGACCTGAGCGGATCAGTGTCTTTTGCGGGAGGAGTCAACGGCTGCACATTTCCTTCTTGTTATATTGTGGCTCAGACGACGGCTGTGTGTTTCCAAATTCATCATATCTTAGCTGAAGCAGAGCAGAATGGGGACGTACAGAGATTAGTTTCTTCCGCAAAACACATATCTGTTGTGCTGTTTTTTCAAGCGATAGCGACAGGGCGTCCTGACATGGAAAGGACCGAATCTTCTCAGCGCATAAACAAATCGTAAACAACGTGGCCAAGTGAAGCTCGCAAGTAGTAATCATGAATTGAACCCAAATACAGGATGGTAATCGATCGCCCACTGCTGTCGTAGGTGACGCACACGGATACGGGGCATCTAGTCGTGATGCTGCGAGGAACGAAGTAAGCCGCTTCTTCCTGGTCACGCACTATGATCCTGTCATGGGAAATGCGATCAGACGTTTGGCACCGGCCGCTTAAAAGGGACGTAAGACTGGCGGACAAACTCTTAATAGTCGTGTAGTCAAGGCGTGTAACGGGGCACGCTCTTGCTCAGATATCAAGCTGCTGGTCAATTGGTCCTCGGCTGCCGAACAGACCGACGCTTTCGTGCTGCTTTTACGCCAAGTCGACGCAGTTTCTCGTTGCTCGATGCTCTTTCAAGTTGTCCAGACGACTTGACCTATCCATATAACCGTGCACAAGGAAGGGTCTGGCTGGTGGTGGTATAAAATGCGCAGAGGACCTTGCATCGACGCGGGCAGTGCGTATCACGAGACTGTGACCCCTTTGCTGTGGAAGTCTGGTCCCCACCACGTAGTTGCCAGAATAAGCATGGGCGGCGAATCAACACAAAAGAATTTGTTGCGTGCCGAGAAAAGATGCTACTGACCTCCGAAACGTACAAACAACATACCGACAATACTACACAGCTCAGCAAACGGCATCCGACAGACATGACGACTTTTCAGTCCCAGCTCAATCGTAGTAGACTCTGCATGCGACGACTTGTACTGATTGACATCACTCGGTGGTAGGACGGGCAGCACGTCGTCTCTCCAATATCGACGTTTCCTGGCTCACTTCAACATCGCTGTCCTGGTCCCTGTCTGAATTACCAATGCTTGATAGCGAAGCTGACGACGCCAGCGCAGTCGCCACACCTAAAACAACAAACCCTCCAATTGCCACTTCGGGCACTACACACATCATTGCAGTAGCTACTGCTGCGAGCGAAAGCCCTTTTGACTGCAGCTGTAGCGACACTTCGAATCCGTAACGTGCCCACGTTACAAAGTGCTCGCAATTGAACCACAAGAAGGAGTAATAAGACATACCAAGGCGCGACAAGGCACGCCGTACAATTTCCTGACCGTCAAACGGCCGCAGTCGGTAGCTCGACCACATCGTTCTGTCGAGCTCGTCCGAGTAATCGGTGCACGCAGGTCGAAAGTTCCTTTGCACGACGCGAATCGAGTCCACGCGCACTCTGAAACCAAACCAGTGGTCGGACCACAAGTGCACCACTCGATCGTTGCCCAGATACAAAGCAAAATGACTCGGACGCAGGCGGTGGTCAAAGCGCAGAACGTCACCCGGGACCAGCAATTCCGCCGCCATATATGAGCCGTTTCGTTTTCAACAGCTCTCGTAGCGGCAGAAGAGAAGAAATTCGACACTGACCGGTGAGATGTGTGCGCGTCGTTTCGGATTCCAAATGTCGTTTGACGTCGGGACAAAATATCGACAACAACGGGGGGCAACAACCGACAGTTGGTGCGTGTGTTCTAATCTCGGTACATATCGCCCCTTTTCCCTCTGTTTACTGCCCTCGAGCCTCGACAATGTCCTCGATGCTGCACTATCGAAAGGTCGTGTCCGAGCGGCTCAATGTTTACTGGAGGACAGCACCAGTCCGTGCGCCGTTACATGTCTGCAGGCTCGATCCCTATCGCCCAGACACCGCGTCTCTCGGCGCTCTCCCCGCTGTATCCACTGCCGTCGTCTCCGACCGCAGTGGTCTCTTCGGCCGTCGTGGACGACGCTATTGGGGACCTCTTTACTCGCTATTTGCCCCTCTTTTTCGACTTGTTGGAAAAGTTCCAGTACCAAAAGGTCACGCCTGGCACCGTTTTTCTCTTGCTTTTTGTATGATGAATGGAAACGGGGGGGGGGGTCTGGATCGAGAGCTGATTGTTCGATCGCTTGGCATTGCTGTGCTGCAGGCGCTCGAGATTCTGGAGGAAGAGCAGGAGACACAATGGAAGGAGTGGGAGGCTTTTCAAGTGATGCTGAAGCTAGGAGCGTCGTGTGAGAGCACGTACGGAGCAGTGACCAGTCAGTGTGATGGTGCGTTAAAGAGGAAGTGATGGAGATAGCTGACTTGTCGCGTTGTGCTGGGGCAGGTATCATCTCATGAAGTACTTGGAAGCAAAGTTGGTAGAGACAGACACGATCGAACACATGTATGACAAGTTGGTGGTGCTGATGAACCATCTAGCCGACGAATTGAAGCCAGTTGCGATGAGACAGGGTCGCCGCTGTTCCATGAATCCATTGACACCAAGTCGTGGTGCTGGAAACATGGATGGCTTTGCGGATCAAAGTCGTCAAGGAGAAGGGGGTGACGCAATAGAGCAAGAAACGGACAGCGCGCGTATGATGGAGATCAACGTGTGTGGCAATCTCAGCTACTACATTGAATTGCTGGAGCAAGGAGCCGAGTTTTTCTCGGTACGTGACCTGTTCACTCGGGTTTGTGGGGAGTCAGGCGTTTTTGCGCGCTAATGTGGAAACCACGAGTAGCTTCGTGCCCCTGTAATACAGATATATCGTGGCTTGGCACTTTCTAGTGTGCCTCGCGACTATCACGGTGTAAGTCAATGATGGTTCCGTATGCAATGACAGTTTGAGCTTCTAATATTGCTTGCCGACTGTAGATACTGAAACAAATCGACGCCCTACTACTCTCTGTTGACTCGTTTAGTCACCCGCTACTTGAGACGATGAAACAGTCGACCATCGAGGAACTGAGCACCGTGAAAGGAGCTCTTCAATGTGAGCTTCGGGTGGCAGAGTACGACTTTACTCGTTCGATTGTGGCGCTGCATCGGCTGAAGGCTCAACTGCGGTCCTGGAGTGATCACATCGATGTCGTTTCTGACTACCCGCTATTTGAAGGTAGTGGCGTGGACTTTGGTGCAGGTGGTGACGAAGAGGGTCTGCTTTATGATGAATCTGACGAGAACTATGGTATCACGTCGGATTCACTGCACTCGAGTTCGAGCTTCCAGTCGTGTCCGCCGCTCCCGCGATGTCACGTGCGAAACTCAAGTTTTGGCGGCGACTTGCGGAATGTCGGGATCTCTTCTTCGCTAGTAGAGTCACTCGCATCGTATTGTGGCGGGCGTTTTACCAACCTGGGTGATACCTTCAATGAAGTCGAGGATGAAACGGTCGTGCCCGAAGTGGACCAGTCAGGCGCATCCCTTGATGACGATTCGAGTCCGGTCTCTTCCGATGTGCATAGCACGTTCAGGCGTTTGTTGTCGCACAGCAGCCTGTTACGACGGAGTAGTGTTGGACTGACATCCGCTTTGCCTATCCGGCGTGGGCTTGTTCAGAAGCCAGGCGACCCGTACGTTAGCTCGGGTGACACGAACTCTTCGATGCCAACTAACGCACTGGAACAAGCCATTCTGGCTGCCGGAGGAAATGGCAGTGGAGGTGCTGCAGGCACATCTCTTGGACCTAGTCAGGGCTTTCTAAACGGTGGAGGCGTTGTTGGCGGTAGTACGAACCCTGTTGCGGCTGAGATGATGGCATCCTCGATCAAAAACCAGGAACGGGAAGATGGTTTTGCTTTGCCCGTGTTTCAATGGGCCAAGCGGTTCTATCGTTCGCTTGTGGCAAAGTTCACGCTGTTTTTTCACCGCTGGCTGGAGCCGTTCGAGAAGAAGACAGACTACTTGGCCCTAGAACTTTCTCGCTACATCAAAACGCCGCTTGGAATTTCCTATCTACAGCTGATGGACGTGCTATTGTCTCGAAGCTGTAGGTGTACTGACTTTGGGAATGGTGCCTGACTGACTTTGGGAATGGTGCTTAACTGACATGATGTTATGTTGTGAGCAGCACACAAAGGGGACGGAAGCAAACTTTACATCATGCTTATTCTTGAGACACAAGCTCTCGAAAACAAGGGTGCCCACTACTACGACAACGGCTACCGTTGCCCGAGCTCAAGCAATGCAATCTACACTTGCACCGATGAAGAAGAGGAAGCTGAACAGCAAGATGCGAAGCACAGGACCATTGCATCATCCAGCTCCGCCGATACTTCTGGAATCAGCAATCGTATAATCGCCCCTTCCGTAGACGGACGCGCAGTGCGTACAAACGGATGTCGACCGTCTATAGACCAGCACACATCCAATGCCTTGTTTCTACGGGTTGATCGTGAAGACCATGAAGAACAGAACGACTTCTCCGAGCTTCGGGGTCTCCGAAGTTGGCCGGCAGTGTTTTGCTATCCTGGAGGCTCGTCTCCTCCGCTCAACCACTGGCCGAACATCGTCAGCCTCATCATGGACAACCGCTCTTCGCTTGATTCTGTCCGCCCAGTGTAAGCGCTCGATCTACATCTATTCCTCACGAATGCGTATTCATTGCCCACCTTGTTGCATGTGAACAGCTTCATGCATTTTGAGCGGCGGCAAAAGACGACGTACCATATTGCGAGAGTGGACGTCGCTATGTACCTAGTTGTACTTGCAGAAGGGCTGAAGAAGTCAAATGAGAAAGTTACACAGGTAAGATGATACTTGCCTGTGGATTCATCGCCGATAGCTTACTCACACTGAATCGTGAATGGTGAATAGGACTTTGTGCAAATAGTGGCGGAAAACCTGCAGCACTCCGGAGCCTTTGCGCCTCGCCTCTTTGCATCTGGCGCGCCTACCTCGGCATAGTCGCCTGTATCTTCGTCCAACGTGTTTGTTCGACACGACCATATTGGACACCATTCGCATCAGCATCTTTTCACAGCAATGTCTGCTTCAATCGTAGGGCTCATTCAGTCGGCTGTAGTCAGTCCCTCCACGAACAGGAACTGCTAAAGGATGTAAACAGGCTTGACATCGCCCGGCGAAAATTCCTCGTGGGTATCCACACACCTGATCTTCCCGCTGGCGCTTTGCTGTGTAAGCAGCTCAATCCCTCGCTTGCTGTACACACGACCATTAGGCAGTACAAGTGGAGGGTTGTGCTCGTCCATGACACTTTGAGTAACGCGGCAAACCAGTCGCGAGTGCGGATGGTACGCAAATGGAAGTCCCGTGCACAGTTGACTGCCCACTTCACTACATGCCGGGCAGATGGGTACGGGTGGTTCGGCACAAGCGTGTACGCGTTTGTTGCAGCCAGCAGCTACTTGGCCGCTGTTATCAGAATCGTCGCTTTTCGCCTCAAACGCTGCGCTTAACCCAATCGATCCCTCGTCGCTTGCAGCACCAATCTCTTTGTTGTTGCCAGTACCGTTGTCAGCACCTCCTTCTCTCTCTTGACGACTTCTCTTGCTTCGGGATCCATTCGTCGAAAGCACAGCCTTCGCGTTTGCGCTTCGGATGCGATGACACGCGCGTGTATTCAGCGTCGATAGCCCAGCGTGCAGCGCAATGCACAGCGACGGCGGGTCGTGCATTTCATACACTTTGTTGAACGTCTTGCAGAACATCTTGTCCAGCATCAGCCACCGATCCGCCGCAAAAAGCTGTTCGTAGGCCGCAATTCCGCACGTCTCGGGCGCCTCGAATGCCAACGTCGCGAGCGCTGTTTGCACGTCATTGATCGCGGCATCCCGAATCACCTGGTCGTCCGGTTGCAGTGCTAACGACGAGAAGTACGCGCGGGCGTACTGCACGGCCTCGAGCGGCTCCCGCGCGCGCACGAGCTCAATAAAGTCCTGCACCCGTAGACGTAGCTCCAGTAACGACTGCAGACGGCGTAACCGCGTGCCATTCTGAGCGCACCACGCGAGTGCTGTCGTGGTCTGAAACGCCCGCAAGTCCGTTTGAACTGCGTGGCGTTCTGCATAGAGCTCGTGATCCACCAGCGACGTGAGATCTACAGCAACAGACAACGGGAGCAGCACAACGGATGAGAGATACACACCTACAAAAAGGTGCGCCCACTACGACTCGTGATCTCTCTCGCAGCAGTCGATCTGCACGACTAACTCCTTGATACAACGTGCACCTCCACCAGCGACGACGCACTTTTCGTATCGGCCACGAGTGTGCCACTCTGAAGGTGTCCCTGTCCCAGCAAGTAGTCGGCAATGAGGCGGTCGTGCAGAGCCTTTTCCTCGCGCAGGAGCGTACCCCCTGAGCCCTCTGCTCGATCTGTTGACTGGTGCAGCGTCTTGAGCGACCGCGCGCGCTTCACACAGCTCGCGAGATCGTCAAACTGCTTGAGCCCATTGTGCGAGACGCAGTGCTTCAAGTTCCGCAGCGTCGCTGCAATCTCTGCCACTGTCTCGACAGCTGTGTCAATGTCGAGACAGTGACGCGACTCGGCTTTTTCCAGTGCTCCGAGCTGTGCCCTGACGTGCGCGAGCTCCCGCGTGAGCTGTTTGTGGTACAGACGGAAGTTCCTGCTGACCTGTTCAAAGGGGACGCGCACGAGCGGGTGGCTGAGCTCCATTAGGGGCACGAGCGGAAGAAATGGTATGGTACGGTACGGTACGGTATGGTACGGCTGCTTTAAAGTGGGAAGAGAGAGTGACAGAGGGAGTAGTGGTGGGGTATATGTGAGTAGTGGTGGGGTATCTGTTCTTCTGTGCTTGTGGGCGGTATCTAAAAGGCACACAGAACCCGATGTGGTTTGAATGCACAGTGAGTGTAGCGATAGCGTTTGGGTTGTTAGGTAATCTGCGATTTCGTGTCGAGTTGATTCAGAGCTTTTGCCGGTCCCCATTTCGGTGGTCGCCCTGAGCGTATCGCATCTGACGAGCTATCGAGATGAGTGTGTACTGACATTGACCTGGTGTTAGATGGCTGCTCACGTCCTATGCGTTGTACGTTGTAGCTGGAATGGGCAATGTGACGTTGGGAAAGGAGAGTCTGAGAAGGCTGACACGCTGTAGTGTAATTGGGAAATGCATACAAAACACGGTCGACAGTGTTGATGTATTGCCGAGACAACTTCCTGCGTTTGAAATCGGTAAGGGAAAAAGTGGCTCCTGTGTGCATTGCAAAGGTCGTGTTGAAGATTGCAAAGACCTTCGAAGCATCTCAGTGGCTTTCTGAGGACACACCAAGCAGGGAACGGATAGCATGAATGGCGATGAGCTTTTTGCTTCTGGTAGTTCATTCTACGACGATAGCCACATTTTCAATCAGCCCACTGTGTACCTCGGCCTCCTTTGCCTTGCAAACCTGTTCCAGACTCTCGCCATCGATCAGCTTCGGTCGAGTGAGTGTTCGTATCCATCTCGACGTGATCAACTAGATGCTCCAAAATCGACGCGGGGTCACGGCTACACAGCTGTCTCAGCTAGATTCTAGCTCCTACTCCAGCGCGTGTTTCGTCACCTCAACCTCCTTCGAGCCGTTTATGTATCTCCCCATGTCTGGGTCTTCTGGGGAAACAGAGAGCCCAAATGAACAGCTCCGGGTTATGGACTGGATCTCGGCCTAGGAAGCTATTGATCAGTGCGAGATAGTTGGTCAATATATTGTTGATGTTGTCGACCCTCCTCCCGGCGCTCTTCAGAGTCTAACGCGTCATGCAGATAGTCGCAACACTAAATTATCGATTACTATTGAGATGGTGCCGACCCATCGGCTTGATCTTGGCTGTTGCGATTGCTGGTAGAGATTAATTTAAAGTTTAGCAAAAAGCAGGCAACCCGTGATATACGGCTCTGCCCAGTCAAGTAGGAAAAGACTTTGTCAATCTACTGCACAATTAGAGCTTCCACAAATGCTAGCGCTACATGTAAAAGGTTGAAAGACATGTTCTCTCAACTGGACCTGTGCCGGACCATGAAGGAATTTAAAAGCTGAAAAAATTGTCAGATTACGGACGATACGTAACAATACGCTTCGATTTTTATCTTTCCTGTGCGCTTTTGTCTTGGGTAGTGATGATGTCTTGGGTAGTGATGATGTAATTGCTCTATAATATAAAAAAGGTCAGGGGGTATATCTCGGGGGGGGGGGGGGTGTCGCCGCATAGACGTTCGCCAGCTAATAGGATACATACTTCCTTTTTCGACATAAACAAGTTATTCGACGTTTATTGGGAGAGGCTACATACACCTAGCATTGTTGCAAAATACACCGCCGCCAATCCATTAGACTTAATGTTTATATGACAACCGTTGAATCTCATTTGGGCCACGTCAATTCAAATATTACAGGATATGCTAAGTAGAAAGGCACCTGTTACATAGCCATGTCAAATCAAAAAGAAAATCTTCGTTGTCTAACGCATGATGATGAGCCCTTCATCCACATCCACATCCACTGCTGCCACTGCTACAGTCGCTAATACTGATACTAATTCTGTCCACCTTCACTACTTCTGCTGCCACTGCTACGGTTGTTAATGCTGATTCTAATTCTGTCGTCGCTGACAATCAGGTTAAGTTCTAAGTTGATGCTGGCCCTAATCCTGCCGCCGCTGATCTCTCATGGATCTGTGAAGGATCTCCACCGGTCGGGCCTTTTGACAGTCATTAGACGGCTGATGAGGTTTTAAAGCAGGACGCCGTACGCTAAGGCGTTGCTATTAGTGTATCCCGCGGCTGTTCGATTGGTCCCAAGCGCAGTTTTCTCACATGTTGGCAGAAAAGATATCATAGGAGATCCCACAGTCGGCACACGTTCAATGTGAGATCGCGGAACAAAAAAGGTCGGCTGTTCATGCGAGCTCGTGATCATGTATGGCAAGCACGACCCCGAAGAAATTGCCTGGTCAACGATTTTAGTGGACAACTGATACACCGGCCACTCTCGTTGTATCAGCAAGACCATGCTCTCAACGCCACCGGCGGCGCGACGTGCGACGCTTTACATTGACGATATTAATTCTAAGGTCGTCCAGATGCATCAGGATGGATCTGCTCCACGGGTATGTGTGCGTGTCGAAGTCATATACAGCAGGCCATTATCTGTTTTTTGTCTGTATGTGATTATTATAGGCCATTTCAAACCAGTTTAAGGAGGCTGGTGTCCTTATGAATACCAAGGACGTCGACAATATCGTTTACAAGGCAAAGAGGAAGAAAATTGGTGGAAATTACACACGGAAGCTTTGCTGCAGCACATGAAGGACCAGCATATTAAATCTACGGTTGCAGTGTAAAGCCGCGGGTGCATTTTAATAACCTTATTCTATAGTTTATTGAATTGGCGTGGCCTGGCTCCGTTACAGGTGTCTTTCTACTTAGCTTATCCTGCAATATTCGAAGTGACGTGGCCTGAATGTGACACAACGGTTGCCATATAAACATTGAGTCTAATGGATAGGCGGCGGTGTATTTAGCAATCATGTTAGGTGTATGTAGCCTCTCCCCGTTTATTCTCAAGAATAAAGAGTGTAAGATATTTAAACGACAAAAAGAAAAATACGTCTGATAAATATATATATTGAGCATAAAGGATGCCTTATGATATGTGCAAGACATTGTACGAACAAACGCAGCGCACGACATAGGGGATGTACGTGTATATGTTTTTTGGTCATTGTTGGTTATACAAACGTGGATTCATTAGTTTATGCATTCTCGGTGGTCATCAGTCCGCCTGCTGGCCCTTGCCTGCTGGCCTTGGACGGACTTGGATTGGCGATTTGTTGGTGTTCATCGCTCAACTGTTCACCATAAAGACAGTTTACAAGCGCGGACCCTGCCTCATCCTAAAGACCTTAGATGACGCGTCACCGGTATTCTTTGTTGACGCAGGGAGATCGATCGGTCAAAGAAGTAGCATAATCGATTGGAAGTATGTTGTGCGCTGCATGATCGATGTGAACGAGAATGCCGAGATACGTAAGCTGATGTGTTATAACGTCTTCTGCCAATCGACATACTGCATCCGTTTAGACAGATTCAAGACGGCAAGATCGCGAGCCATACCACCATTACTTTAACCAATAGCAGCATCTCTCGTGACGACTATAAGACTGCACGAGGATTGTGCGCTCTGCCAGCTGCATTACACATTGCATGTCCGTGATCAAAAGTCGTGGATCCTAAGCAGTATTATCTAGTTTTTTCTTATGCGCAGCTAGCCGCTGTGACCACAATTATTCTTGCCACAATGTTGATCGCACGGCGTGGAAGACGCAAGTAGCAGACAGTACCTAAACCTTTATTTCAATGCTCGTCTTCTAGGCTAGGTACAAAAGTGTAGTTTACTAGCGTCAACGCCCTGATGCACACTAAGTGAGGTCTCGACTCTGTAGTGTCTACCTATACAAACTTATGCTGCGTTAAAAGTGAAAGGGTAGCCACGACACATTGATGCAAGTACGTTCGGTGATGACCGTCATCCCCTTCCAAATTATGTCGTTTAAAAGCGTGCGCTGCCTTTACGTTGTCATCGCTATCACACTCTGTTGACATGGTCAAATGCCTTTCTATTCCTGTCAATATATCTGAAGGCTCTTCTGTTAACACAGTGGTCTTGCCGTCAAGTACTCCACGAGCATCTGCATGGCAATCTGCAATTTCGCCAACAAGTTCCTGTCATCTCTTTAGTTTATGATCTCATTATGCTGCCTTCATTGACCTGTCGTCTTGCACTGCCAACATTTGATTCTACAACATCTTTTTCGTTATTGTAGCGCGACACGTTGCCATTGCGCTGTCTCTTGAAGCCTAAATTAGTGATACCACCACAGGCGACAGCTGGACGAACTCATGTGTCAGACCAATCGAAGCTGGCTGAGCAGATTGAAGGTACGCGGCTTTGCAGACAACGGACAGACGAAATTGTCGAGCTACGCTTGAAGCGTTAATAAATCTTACTCTGTTCCTACGTGATGACCTGCATTTTTGTAAAACGCCTGTAAGGTGAGTGATCAACCAAGTAACAAATGAAGTATGAACCCGTTTGAAGGACTATAGGCATAGTGTTTGTTACCGTACAGAATCGAATCTTGGTGCATGTTCGTTTTAGTTCTTCATAGGATCTTTTTGTTTTTCCATCTTTTGGCGTGCTTTTTTGTTCTTGTCATAATATGGTGCAGCTTTTGTATTGACCCTGATACACATTATTTGAGCCCAACTTTTCTAGGTTTGATGCGAATTGAAAGGCCGACTGTCTGCTTCTCACCGATTGCGCGCAATTCTTCTTGATACAGGGACTTACTTACTTGCCCGCTGACGTCATGGTCTTTCTCTGCCAATAAGCAGCGTGTCGTTAGCTGCTGCTGAATGGTAGCCACAAAGATAATATCCTCGATCATGACAATCTTTTATTCGCGGAATAAATTTTCCGCTACGAAAGTATCACATGGATCTTACAATTGCTGTCAATGTCTAGCCACGGACTCATCTTGTTACGACATCGACACGCGCTCAATGTGTCATAATTCGTCGAATGTTTGCAAATGAGATGATACAAAACGATGGCTTGATCCAAACATACTCTCGTTGCCAAGTCTGACATCGGAAGCGCATTAACATTTTCGTTAATTTACAAGTCGCTTCCTCGGTCGTCCAGTGTCTGACCGAAGTTTGCTAACAACACTGGAAAACAATACAGAGCTAACAGGCGGACATCTTGACGGTACGCTCTTTTGTGTTGCTCGGTTCTTTACCATCTCGAACCCTATTTTTTCGCGCGCTTCAGTACCCACAATGGTGTAATTTCCCGTGCACGGCCTAACGACTAGGTCGAGGAATTCAGCCTACAACGGGAACTGCAGGCCATTTATAACTCGGTTGCCAAGTCTTGCGGCATAGCGAGGGAGTCGTTGGCCATCATCACGATTGCCCCGCTATGCCATGACAAGCGACTTCAAAAGGCGGGGGACTTGAGGTCCTGCGCCGAAAACTTGGCCGAAACACTGAATCTTGGAAGGCTTTCGCTGTAGAGGGGCAAGATGTGGCCCATCAACTGGCCCCAGTCGTTGCGCGACTCCGCGTGGAAGTAGCCGTAAGCAAAGTACGAAAGCGCTCCGATCGCCATCCAGGCCACACTTAAACCGAGCGCTACGTAGCTGATCTGCGCGATCATGTACCAGTTGGCGAGAATACAAAGCGCTGGAACAAACGGCACCAGTGGAGCGGCGTATAGACCCGGCGCGTTGCCAGCTTGTGGACACTTGACGAAAAGCACGACGGAGATTGCCACGGTCGCGACAAGAGAGATCGTAGCGAGAATGAGGCACACGGTGGATGCATTGTTCTGATAGCCCTCCTGGAACAGAAAAGCGGTGCATCCAGCGGCAACAACCAGCGCGGCAACGAGCACTGGGGACAGCTTTGGCGACTGGGGCTTCATCCGCACTAATATCAGCGACACATTCGCGAAGATGAACGACATGATGGCACCGAAATTCACAATCTCCCACAAAGTGTTGAACGGCACTGTGACAGCAATGACTGTGGAGATAAGTCCTGTGATGAGCGTGTTCTTGAACAAATTGCCCTTGGCATCGACTTCAGCAAATATACGCGGCAAGAGCCCGTCGCACGCGAGTGCGTAATTGAGACGAGGTTGAGCCAGGAATCCAATGAGGGCCACCACGGGCATTGTCACGATCTCACCGGCCCGCACGACGGTTCCAGCCCATTTCCAGCCATGGCCCTCGAATCCAACACCAAAGCTGCCTGCTTCGAGATAGGGCACCATGCCAGCCAGCACGAGCGAGCAGAGCGCGCTGAGCACCATTGTGCCAATGGCGACAATCATGACGGCGGTCGGCATGATCTTCTTGGGGTCCTTTGTCTCGCCAGCGAGGCAGCAGACCTCGTCGAAACCAGCGTAGCCGAAGAACGCCTGCGAAGCGCCAGTGACAACACCCTGCAGTCCGAAGGCCATTGTCCCATCCACTTCACTGCGCACGGGAACGAAAGGGGACAAGTGGTTCAGGTCCATGGCAGCAATCCCAGCGACAACAATGAATGCCACGACACCCATCTTGATGACCGTCACCGTGTTCACAAAGACTTTGCCGAACTGGACGCCCATCAAGAGCACGACCATGCTCAAGAACTGGATGAGCCCACCGCTGAGGTTGGCCGACTGCAGGTTAAGCCAATGGAAGCTCTGGTCCGGGTGCTCGAGGACCAGCCACTCCTCGACTTTGTCGCCCCAGCTCCGCGCCACACCGGCACCACTCACTGCGTACTCGAGAGTCAGCAGCCACGCAGCCACGACAGCCGGGAGCTCACCGATCGTGTGGTAAGCATAGGCGTACGTGCTGCCCGAGGACGGTACGCGCGTGGAGAGCTCCATGTACGACAATGCATTGAGGCAGCAAATGACGCCGCCAATGAGCCAACTCACTGCAGCCGCAGGACCAGCAGTTTGGCTGATGATGGACCCGGCCGTGGAAAAGATGCCGCTGCCAATGGTGGCGCCTACGCCAATGCAGCACAAGTCAAAGAGGTTTAGCGTGCGGGGAATGTCCTGCGAGTTCTCTTCGGCGTGGATCACCCAAATGGGTTTGGTCCGCCACAGTGCAGCGAAACCTGCCATCAAAATGGGGCTCTACTGGGTGTCCGGAACCGCAAACAAGCGGTGCGAGGGCACTGGCGACGGCAAAAGCGAGAATGGAATACGAGCTGCGCTTGTCAATGGGCGGCGGGTGCATCGCGTGCAGCCAATGGCACTACGTCAGACGCGCGCGTTATGCTAAGCGCCTCGACTCTGACCCGTTTGTGGGGGATACACTGGACGACAGGGATCCGGATGTCTTTGGCGAACGCGTGTTGGCCTTCAGGAGAAATGAATGGTGATGGCATCTTCACAGCACTAGTAAGGGCACAACTGGACCACGTCGACGGAGCGGTTCTGTGAAGCGCGAAAGAGGCCGCGACAACAGCTACGAATGCCATTGTAGTAGTGTGTATAGCGTTTCGCGGCCTGAGGGAATAGCTGCTGCCGCTACTGTCGTACGGGGCTGCAAAAAGAGACTCCTCGTGGAGGTCGCACAGCACATCGCGGGACTGTACACGAGTGTTACAGACGCGCCGCGAAAAAACTGATCTTTGGTTGCCGCGACTGACTTGTTCAGTACGTTCTGCCTGAGCTCGACGAGATGCGTGACACTGCTTGAGGCGGATGGATAAGCTCTAAACAAGTGTGCTCGCCAAAGTAGCCGCCACCGATGACGATCCACTCGTTGCAGGACCTATGCATGAGCCCTTTGTGTTCCCGCAGAGAGCTGGGTCACACAGCGCTTTGCGAAGGTCGGCGCGAAACATCTCTTCAGTGTACGACAGATGCTGTGTTCGCGGCAGCATTGTAGTCGCACGCATTGTACCTGCGGTGCGGCAACCACAGGAGCTCAGATCGCGCTACAGCCGCTTCTGCGAGTGGATGGTCCTGTTCGCCTGCTGCTCTTTCGTTCAGGTCGTCATAGGTCTTGACAGGCTCGGTAGCCAAGAGAATGGGGCGGCAGATGACTAGGTAAGCGCAAACACTATCACGCCACACACAATGGCAAACTCCATGAAAGACAGAGGTCAGCGAGCACGAGGGCCTGAGCCCGACGAAATCGCGCGGCGAGTCGAAGGTCTCGATGTCGTTGACGTAGCAGAAAGTGTTCGACGATCAATGACGTCCTGATTAGTGTCAAACACAACGTCCCTTGCGCACAGGCCAAAGAACGTTCCGATCCACTAAGCGTTTCACTACAATCTAGTTAGCGCCTATCGTAGCAACTGTGCATCACACACAGTTGCTACGATAGTCTCTTTCGGGTCGAATACGCCTCGACATACCTGTGTCCGTCGGCACATTATCGATGCCCTTCCATCCTGCCCTTTCTTACTTTGCGTTTTGTTTTTTTTCGAGCATCCCGACTGCCTCTCGCGGGCTCTTCTTTTGCCAACCATGCATGTCATATGATCACAGGATGGTGACATGATGACTGAAGAAGGACGGAAATGAACACGCATAGCCGCCGCTTTCTCCCGCAACAAACTGATCCGTTCTGATTTTACTTTTGCGTGAGCCTGTAATTTTTGCCATGACCCGATCGACCTGTTCATCGAGTGGGGAGTACGCTTGTCTCGATCCACAAACCAGACACTCGCAAGTGATACCTACGTGATCAAAAAAGTACTCGCAAAAAGCTTACGAGTCTAGGCCTAGCTTTCTTTGCGCACTACTGCAACTGACCCATTGCATAACAAGAGTACGTCATGTGACTAGTTCCTGACGGGTGGGGTGGCTAGTCGACATGGCCCACGCGTTGCGACAGAAAGGGACCCGTTTCTTGCATCCCGCACCTGCCCAATTGTTGACACACATGACCGTGCGTCTGCCCTGCTGCTTGTTTATAGCCTCTGCAACACTCTTGTGGAATCTGCTGATACAACGACTACTGACAGCGCAACAGTGTGAGCTCGTAGACGACGTTGACCTGATTCATGTTCTGTTTTTACGGTGGGCACGATGCCGTCACGGGATGTGCCCGTGACATGGCATTGACATTGGCGAATGTCATGACAAATATTATCTCGGCAGATATAAGTCTTAAATATCGCTTTCTAACGGAACATTCAATAGCTTCTGCCAAGTGCTTCATCATCTCGACTGTTCTTTTGGACAACAAAGCGTCCGATCGAGATGGGCGCGTGCAATGGGCGAGGAGCGTATGGTTCAACCTTTTGTTGGTACTGGATACATCTACAAAAGTTTTTGACACATTTATTGACGTGCTTACTTAAATCATTTGTAGGACCTTTATTTTCGTTGACAAACACATTCGTCAATTAGACAGCTTCCTCTGCACGCAGGTGTACGTATGGTTTACGGCACCTGCCACCACTGTTGATTGTGAATATAAATGTATGATGTTGCACCTTGAGCGCGATGCACCATTACATCTCGTAGCACTCTGTGGCTCGTCGAACAATTACGACCGCATACACCATAGAAGTGGTGAGTGAGGACATCATTCACCGCACGCTTGCAGGCTGCGCCCATTGAACCGATTTAAAATGGGTGCGCTTAAACATACGAGATGCCCGTTGGTGACCCAGCCGTGATATCTGTGTTGTTAGCCTGAAGGGATGGAAATGGCTGAGAGAATGGCGAGCAACACGCCACGATCGCCAAGTTTTTTATAACATGAACTTGACGTGGACATAGATAGAAAAGCAAACTCACCAATACGGTTCTCAGCATTTAGATCTGTAGCGAACGCTTAATACATAGCACTTCAAGCTGTTAGTACGACAGGAAGCTGACGCTGCTGGCGGTCTATTGCATTTGCGTCGACTTGAGAATGCGTAGATTGACTTTTCCAAATTCAAATTAGTCGAAGGGCTTCCTTATAGAAATGACCCGTTGATCTGACGATGCCATAGAGGCTTGTCGCATCTCATAGTATCCTATGAAGAAGGGTTTTGGCATGTTTAGACGTTACAAGTCGAGAGGATACCGTGAAAAGTCGAAGTTCGTGGAACCGCGCTTCTTTATAATGGATATAATGACAAAAGTGCTGACGGCGCAGCGGATTGCAGGTTCACGAAGGCTATGTCCAATGCTGTAGACATTGACATAGAAAAAGCCTTACGGCAAAGGGTGCGACGAGCGGCGACGAGTATTAATATATTTGCAAGATGGTGAGAGGCAGTCCTGTTGGAAGTCACGTGACATCCTGTGTTGAAGTTGTGTGGTGCGGCGAGCGGCGACGAGTATTAATATATTTGCAAGATGGTGAGAGGCAGTCCTGTTGGAAGTCACGTGACATCCCGTGTTGAAGTTGCGTGGTGCGTCTCAGTGGAAGAGGCAAATGCAATGAACCGTTTCGCGGACAGGAAGGACTGTTGGGATACATGCAAAGATCTATAAGATACAAGGACGGCTCTTCAACAACCATGGAAAGATATTCAAGCAGTAGGTATCAACCGGACTAACAACGCTAATATGTATTCACTTTTTTATTTCTTCTCTGCGTTGCAGGTCTTTATCCCACAGGTTATGAGCCCAAGTTCTGCAAACTTGTCGGCAGTGTAACAAACGTACACCGCTACGACTAATTCTGCTCTCACGAAAGGAGTGCAATGGAAACGAATTAGTAAACCCCCGAGCCCAAGAAGGATGACGACGTTACTGTTCTTGCGTTGCTTCAAAAGATGAGCGCAAGGATCGACGGATTGGAGCACCAGATTTTGTCAAGTCAGTCATGAGCTCAAGCGATGATCAACCTCCCGTCCAAATATTTCTGGACCCACCACCCCATCTTCCAAGTGCCAGCGGGATTCGAGAAGTCGCCATCCAAGGGGGATTGCTCGGAGCGTCTCGCTTGACGCTACAAGATCGGCATCAAGGACAACGTGTACCTGTTGGTGTGCATAATTCCGCTCACGGCACCTTGAACGCACAGGCAGCCATAAATCATGTCCCAAAGCCGCCTCAGCCACATCCAAGGGTTGATGACGAACGTTTTCAACGTGGGATAGCACAATTCGATTCTGCCTGGATTGCTGTTCCGGACACCAAGACGCCGAAGCTAATGATCCAAAGATTTACTTGCAAAGAGCTGTACGCCGGACTGGGTAGCGGGTTTCGCGAATGGTCACTCTCGTTTCTGGAAGCGCTGAAGATGGAGGAGATGGCCACTGGATATCGCTGGGCGGAGCGTGTCGAGGTGAACAAGTAAGGAGAGTACTTAGTTAAAGACTCGACTGCTTCAGACTATTTCCGTCAAAATGTGGCAACTTGGTGGTCTATTGCACCACATTTGGAGTTTATACTCGAAGAAATGTACAAATTCTTCAAGGTGACGGTGAACCATGAGCAAGCATCAGCCCCTTTCGTGAAGTAGAAGAACCTGTCTCAGACGTGGCCTCAACGTATCTTGTACCTAGTACATCTTGTTCGGGTCAGTGACTCAAGCGAGCGCAGAATTATTTACAACATTGTAAAGCATGCAGCTCTCAAAAACAAGCACATGATGTTGATTAGGCTGGATACAAATCACCACTAACATGTCGCACACGCACAATAATTAATCGCGTGGGCCCAAGGGATTGTTTGTAACGGGGCACACCCTTGCGTAACTTAACGCAAGGGTTTTGGGTGCCCCGACGGACGTACACGTGGCAAGCGAGGAAGCGTAGGTAGGGTACAAGTAGAACTATTATATTAATATAATTAAGTCTTTAAACTACTGTCTCTTCGTTTGACTTAGTTTAACTATACTAATATAACTGGATGTATGGTGACGTCTCGTCACCACTCATTGCGCGCGTCTTGCGGCGGTTGGTGGGTTGATATCATCACGATATCAACCAATGAACAGACCCTTTGGTCGACCCTTCAATATCACCACTTTGGTGATATTGTTTAAAGAATATCCATCTTTATATTCTTTATTGTCACTTTCCTTAAAGTGACAATTTCATGTAACAGGCTGCCCCGTTACATTGTTGATGACCAGAAGAAGACAAAGTATCTGGGTCTCGATGTCGTTGCAGCAGTTGGTGAGTCACGAACGACCAAAACGCGTGGCGCGACTGGACTCACCACGCGAGACCACCCTAATCATCTTACACACGGAGTGAATCGGATAAAAACGACAAAGCAAAAGCAGTTTGCCCTGGCCCTGGTCAGTTTTAATGAGGCTGCACAGGCATGCGCTGACATTGGCTCCGATTGCCAAAGCAGCTGGGTCGTAGATTCTAGTGCTAGTCGACACCTCGTTGGAGATAAATCCTGCTACAAGATGTTGTTGGACGCGATGACCAAGGTGGACTTACACTCCCAAATGACAAAACACTTCACGTGACTAAATTTGGCTAAGTAACATTTGATACAATAGTCGGTGATAAAGTTTGCGAGCTAACTCTCTTCGACGGCTACTATGCGCCATCTCTTTCTAAGAATCTACGCCTCACCTCATATGGTTGCCTGTAGAAACTTGGTTGCTAATTTGTCGACTGTGCTACTAATGGTGGCAGAATTGAGAAGGGCGGTCAAGTTGTGCTTAAATTTCGGATGGTAAAAGACGTTTGAATGGTCAATATTTTACGGCGCGACAGGAAGATGATGGCTAAAGAATTGCTATGCGATATGGTACTTGAGGCCATTAACGAAAGTGGAGGAGCTTCTTTACCACACATGGACACGCTGATGCAAATTCACGCGCGTCTATACCATCTTGCTTTCGACTCTATCGAGGGCATGGCTAAGGAATCAGATTCGGGTATTACGATCACCTGCCATAGGCGCTCCATATGTGTCATCTGTTCTCAAGGTAAAGGCACGCGTACCGCTTAGCCGAAGCAATACTTTGGACAACACTCCCCGCTTGACAGAATCGGAGGATCTATCTGCAGTGATCTCAAGGGCCCCAGCACGCCACAAGACAAACATGGGAATAGATACTTGGTGACGTTCATTAACTACAACTCCAACTACGTTCGAGAATTTGCAGCGACACTGAAGAATTGAGCGGCGACCAAGTTTCAAGACTTTGTTGCATAATTTAAATCCGAAGCTGACTGTCACATGCGTGTTCTGCGCACAGATGGCGGCGGTGAGTACGATACTGTGGCAAAGTCATCACTCAAAATTTATGATATGGATCGGTGGCCATCTAATTGAGGCGCCACGTACTGGTGAAAATGGCACCAAGTGATCTGGCGATCCGATGAGAGACGGAAGGTGATCCCACGGAGATCGACGGACCGATCCAACGGTCGGCCGAAGGATGGACGTGGAACGGTCTGAGACGAGTCGCAGACATCGATGATTTTCACGGTGCAATCTAGGACGAGGGACTAGATTGAACCAAAAGACCGATCTGAACTTAGAAAGGTACTTCTGAGACCAAGTGATGCGACGTGACTCTGTGACAAAGTTGTAGCATCCAGGTGATCGAAGATACACATCACCAATCTCCAATGGGAGTACTGATTTAGGCTAAGTATAGCCCGATCTGGAAGTGTGGATGTTCGTGGAGGTCCGTGGGACCGTTTTGAGAACTGTGGATGGTCCCATTGTGCGGATAACCCCTTGAGGATGGTATCGGACCATGCACAACGAACGGAAGAACATATAGGGCCGGACCGCACTGTGTCGATCCTCAACGATCTCGAATTGGGCATCAGATCGGTCATGTTCCCTGCTGATTATGGATATATCGATGATGGAGCTATTGGATTGTGATATACATGCTTTTTGAAGATCCATGAGTGATGTCGCAAAAGTTTAGACCGAAAGAGCCAGTGGAAGTCGGCTGAATTGACGTCGCAAAATGGATTTAGACACATTCCGCATTTGGATACTATTTTGGACTTTTCGGTACCAAAATTGGGTATTAGGTACCGCATTTGGAATTCGCTCCCTTTTTGGTGTCTAGGTACGATATCGGGAGTATTGGCGCTATCTTTGGAGCACAGGTCACGAAATTTCGACTCGTGTTCAAGGGGGCGGTCAAGCTTAAAGGTGATATCGGTTTGGAGAGTGACCTACAGTTTGAAATAGGCGAAAGGATAGGATGGTTATTAATTTGGTTGGATAATAAAACAGTTACCGTTTTTACATAAAAAGCACGTCGCAGACTTCTCTTCCGGGCAGGATATTTGGCCTCCCGTTGATCAAGAGACGTCGCACGCGCCGTGTTTCGTGTACTCACCTTGGATTGTTTGGCCAAGGTGGGGTTAAGGTAACTCAACTTAACTCAAACTGCTAGGGTAGCAGCAAACAACGGTAAAGGAAAATGATTTTGGTTACAAGGTCGCGAGGCGGCTCAAGTGGTCAGAAGATCTGGACAAGGAGTTCAAGACAAGACCGAGCAAGACCGAAGCGATCTACACGGCATATAGGCACGTTTCATTTTGGCGAAACAAGCAACCGATCCACCCACATTGCGCACTTCCGGCAAGATCGGCCGATCCCAAGACCAGATCGGACCGATCCCAACGCAAGATCGACGCAACACTACTATTTGCTGAGTGAAGATTTCCGCACAGCAAAGACCCCGATCCCGAAGACAAATCGAGATCGGTGTGATCCAAGATCGAGATCGCGACATCTCCAAATAGAGATCGCCGCGACTCAAGATCAAGATCGCAGAACCCCGTTCGTGGTGTGAAGATTTCCGCACCGGAAGCGAACGGTCAACCCCAAACCCTCAGCAAGATTGACATCTACCAAGGCCGTTACGAAGAGATCAAGCCAGCCCAACTGACGGGTACACAAGGTGAGCCCAAGATTATACAGCAAGGCACGGATCGGAGTACCCCCTCCGTGAGTCGGCAAGTCTGGGCAAGTGGAATATCGACACTCACTTAAGTAATTTTGTGAGATCGACTTCACCACAATACTGTGTCGGTGGAGCTCTTCTGCAAGAAATTTTGCATCAAACGGCAGACAACTGAAGATGGTACGCCTCAATCCAATGCTAAGGCGGAAAGAATGAACTGCAATATTTTTAATATGGTCCGGTGCATGTTATTTGGGTCCAATGTCTCACTTACACATTTGAGCGACGCTATCGAGTATGCTGCCTTCATTTTGAATTGAAGTCCCACGCGTGCCAACGCTAAGCGAGCTTCCCCGCTGGATGTTCTCACTGGAAGAGTATACAGCCTACAAGACATTGTTGTGTTTGGATCACCTTGTGCGGTTTGGCGCAAACCTCAAGAAAAAGAGTCTTAAAGCCCTTACAGTCAGCGAATATATTATGGACAAGGATGAAGGGACCAAATGTTATAAGGTGTTGCTCTGTGGTGACCTCGCCGCCGGCCGCGCCGTCGATTGTCACGACGAGTCATGTCACAGACATCGAGACGCTTGATGATTTTACCAACAAGCTCATCGACGATGCACTTCTATGCGAGGTCGACGCTGAACTGGAAGGTATCGCGTAGTCTCGTTCAAATAATTCTAAACTGCTAGATGACGCCACGTGTGAGGAGGTTACACAAGCGAACAAGGTGGGTAGCAACAAGATCAAGTCAAAGACCTCGCAAAAATTACTGAAAAGTGTGCGCAGATCGACGAGAGCGAAAAAAAGTCACGAAGAAAGGCAGAAGCTGACGGTAAAGATGGTTATGACGCACAAAAGAACCTGCAGTCATCAAATTTTAAATTGACGATACTTTTCGCTCCATCACTTGGCCAAGAAACATTTTTTCTGTTGGCATTCGCGGTATTGCCTACACTGGCCAAGTATAAGCGTCCGGTCGATGAGCCTGACCCGCTAAATTGTGGCCAAGCACGACGAAGTGCAAACAGTGCGCGGTGAAAGGCCGCCGAGAAGGAAGAGATGCATTCGCTGGCAACATCCAAGGCTTGTAACAGTGTCGTCCGTCCTTAAGGTGGCCAGACCACTACCAACCAAGTGGTTTTCAAAGACAAAATGACTTGGAAATGGTGACATCGACAAAATGAAGGCACGGATTGTGGGTCGCGATTATTAACAGATAAAGGGCTTGAGTTACATAAACGTACTCGGCTGTCATCTCAATTGGTCAGCATTCACATCATCATCATATTTTCAATTATGTGGCGCGTACCAGCGAGACATGGCGACGTTCCTAGTGATTATGTCAAGGCATCACTCGAAGAAGGATATAAAATTCTGCTTCAGATTCCGCACGGGATGAATTTTTCCGATGTACAACTTAAGCAATTTGGTATTGACAGCGTCAAGGATCTTGCGTTGGAATTGAAACGCGGCATTTGTGGATTTAACCAGTCTGGGCGCCTATGAAACGAGTTATTTGTGTTAACGCTGGTCAACATGGGTTTTACACTATGCATCATAAACTCTTGCGTCTTCTGCAAAGTGGAAGATAACGAGACGGTGCTATTAGGCGTTTAAGTGGACGATATTATCGTCACTGGTACAACTACCGATGTGGTGGATCGATTTTTTATGGATATGCACGTACTTAGGCTGAAAGACCTTGACGCAATTAGAATTTTCTGGGTGTGCGTATCCATCATTGTGATGATGGGAGCGTCATGATCGACCTAGAACAAGCAATTGTTGAGATGCTCTACAAGCACGGTCTTTATAATGTGAACGGCGTTCGTGTTCCTATTGACACTACCGGTCTCCCAACTCGGAGGATCAGACGTTGCTGGCAGCGAAATGCACCACACTACCGAATAAAGCGACCATAAAAGAGTTTCAATAACTGGCTGGTAGTCTATTATGGCTCGCGCGCTGCACGCTTTCGGAATGCGAAGGCAATGTCTGGAAGCATGCAGCGCGGGAAATTGCCACGCACCGACTCTTGGAGATTGGAAGCTGGCGAAGCGCGTTGCCCGGTACGTCAGTGACACGCGCATGATATTTCTGCATATGAAGCGCGATGACGGTCCGACAATTCCTCTTCAACTTGTATCATATACTATCGCAGACTTTGCTAGAGATGTTAACGACCGAAAGTCTATTAGCGCTGGCATTCAGTTTGGAAATGGTTTAATTACTGGGTGACACTGCCGCAAACAGACTGCTGTGGCTTTATCAACTGCAGAAGCCGAGTTTGTGTCTGCTGCGGCTGGACCCGAGGAGATATTGGGGGCCAAGGAACTAATGCTAGAAATTGACATAAAAGTCAAGACACTTGTCGTCCTTCACATCGACAACAGAGCAGTAATCCAACAAATTGACAACTAGGCAGCGTCTGCAAACAGGAAAAACGTTAAAATTAAGCTTAGATTTTTGGGCGACTACGCTGTAAAGAGTAAGATGGAAACGGAGTTTGCAGACACAAAAGCTATGGCTACTGATTGCTGACGAAGCCGCTTTCAGCACTTCAACTTTATGTATTGTACGACGCGATCGGCTAAGTGCTAAGCCACTGAGACGAGAGGAGTGTCGGAAGTCACATGACATCCTTTGTTGAAGTTGTGTGGTGCGTCTCAGTGGAAGAGGCACATGTAATGAACCGTTTCGCGGACAGGAAGGACTTTTGGGATACATAAAAAGATCTATAAGATACAAGGACGGCTCTTCAACAACCATGGAAAGATATTCAAGCAGTAGGTATCAACCGAACTAACAACGCTAATATGTATTCAATTTTTCATTTCTTCTCTGCGTTGCAGGCCTCTTTCCCACATGTTGAAGTTTGGCCGACCACTCTTGGCGATAGCTTCAGCGACAGGAATTTCTAGGGATGATGTGTTGCTTGTGTTGCTAAGAACGTCGAAAAATTAGTTTGGTGGACAATAAAACAATACCACTTTCTCTTTTCAATGCATCCTCTCGGCTTACAGAGTATAACACGTATATCTGACGTATGTGAAAGTTCTAAATCCTGATCCTGAGGGTCCAAGCTTTACGACTCATATGGGTGCAGGTTTGTATAACACTTCTCGGCGCGCATTTGACATATTTGAGTTGTTCACCCGCTGAAGTTGAAGCTAAATACGGGCTGCCAGTCAATAGGGATTACAATTTACACGCTGAACTTAATACTCCCGATATCTCGTAGTTGTTTTGTGCAAAAGATGGATATGGAGCAATCACATATTCCTATTTCTGTAAAGAGTGTTGGACTGGTCCCGTCAAGCTCCACCTATTTCAACTAAGTACGAATAAAAACCAATCGACCTTTGAGGCGAAGCAGGAAACCCTTCGTTAAAACATATAATTAAAACATTAACTGCATCTCGTCCTATGATTCGGCAGATACAATAATTCGCCGCGTCTACGGAAATATGGTATAGTGAGAACAGGGTCTCTCAATCACCTAAGAAACGATCAATTGCAAAGGTGCAATCGTTTGCAGAACTTAATACAGTACGCCTATGAGCGAAGTATCCGGTGAAGAGACTTTGCAACAGCGTCAATAGCTGATAGAAACACGGTTGTGTCAGTAGGGACGAAGCGCGCAAGTGCAGCATCTCAAACGGAATGATCAAGCCTCTGTACGAATATTCGACAAACTTGTTTCCTGTATCTTGACCCCCGAGATTAATTAAATTCTCATTCTAACTTACACATTAAAGTTTTACAAGATATCTCACTTCTCGCGCATACATGAATACAGGAAGGTAAAAAGTATGGTCGATTTCAGTTGCTGTATAATCTTACAAAAAAATTGAGCGCAACAAATTACCACGAGAATATAATGCGCCTTGCGGACATAAACATAGGTAGAAGAAATTATAGAATAGTTATGACCCACTACAGCTAGAAAGATTCTATTTGTACTGGGTTAATGTGACATATAATAACGTTATCTTGGTATGACATGTCTCACAAGTAAAAAATCATAGATCATCTGGCAAAATCGTTCGTACAGATATCTTCTGACGTTTTGGTCGAATGGAATACAGTTATTAATGAAAGCTTCTTCAGACGTGTGGATTTTCTATAAGTGAATACGATGGTTTCTAACAATTTTCAATTACAAGTACGGTTTCTTAGTAACAAATTGCAACAGATAACCATTGTGTAACGAAAGCTTCAGGCTTCCGATTAGAGACATCGGCGGAATTAGACGCATACCAATCGAACAAGTTAAGTGGTCCGTAATTCGGGTACGTTTTTTAGCGGGCGCCATCTTCAAAAAAATAGAGCGTTTTTGTAAAAGTATCAAAACCGTGTTCCCTTAATTACTAGAGAGTAAAGTGTAAATGAAATTGCTGTTTTTCCTCAACGACGTCTTGAGGAAGCCGAGAGATAGATTACCCAGAATTGGAGGCATAATCTCAAAGGAAGAGTCCAAGTCTTTAAGCTAATCGGTAAATTGCGGATACAGCGTCGTAGAATTGGCGCTGGAATGATTTCAACCGAAAATATGTTCGATGGATCATTACATGGTCAAGGTCCAGAACCTATGATCCATAGCTATCTCCTTAGTGTCAATGATAGTCGATTCTGTGCACTTGTCATGGATAAAGGGTAAGGACTCGACACAATGACCGGAATCATTGTAACGACCGAATTTGCAGCAGCTTTTATATGCTTGACGACGTCTTAGATGAGACGAATTGAAGCGAGCGATACAAATCGTTCAGTTGTGGGCCACGAACGCAAAATAATCCAATGGGAGTTTGACCAAATTATATAGACACACAAAAAACTAGCATCGCACTTACCATAGCCCTGACAGCCTATTATCAACTGACAGTGTTTGGGAGATCTTATTATACGCGAATCATTTTTGCAACATTTCTAGCAAATTGCCGGATTGTTAGCGACTTGGCTCCATATGCCACGAGTCGATAGTGCAGCATCATGCAACGATTTGATGACCCTTCGCGGGGTAGCCGTATGAGAGGAGCGCAAACCCTTGGATCCTGGAGAGGAGGCACAGGCGAATCTACGACATAAGGACGTACAGGTAGCGGCGAAACTTTTTCGCCTTAGCCATACGAGGGAGTCGACGTGAGGACTCCGGCTTCCGCATCCGCTAAGGGGATGAATATCGAAACCCACTTCTGCGTCGACAGTAATATCAGCGTCCGAGACGATCTTGCCTTCCGACAGCGAGCCGAAAGGGGTCAAGAAGTCAGCTGATGAAAGGAGACATGCCCAACCACGGGGACCTCCGATGATGAAGGTTCAGCCATGGGAAATGTTTGATGCAGTCGGAGCGGACAGGAAGGTAGCGCCATTTAAGACCTCACGGAAAGCCTGGACCTCAACGATAGCCACATTGTGTGTGACAGCCCACAACTTTGTTGCCATATATGTTGAGCTCATCCCTTCAGGCAAAAGACGCTATCCAAAACTTTGCTTTGAAGATAAAAGGTGTCCTTTCAATTTTATAATGAAACGCGTCTTGTCGGGGATAATTCATTTGCCGGATGGAACACTACGTGACATCTTTGACCCAAACTCTGTATAAATAGCTGGTCCTTTAGAATACTTTTCGCAACTTATACAGTAAATTAAATGAGCCAAATCCACATCACTCAATCAATGGCCAAATACCAGCGAGTCTAAGTGCGACTCAAGGGAAGACTATACGAGAGAAACACTAATCGGTCAAGATATCAAGGCTTCATGTTCGACCCCGCAATTTACATCCAGGCAGACATTGATACGATGCAGGATCATTGTTTCGAGCAATCGGCTGGATTAAGCGGGAATTGGATTAGGTTCTGTACAATGGATGAATGAATATCATGAATGGACTAGATGGGGGGCGTGAGACGGTGTCCGTCTAGTTTTTGTAAGAGTAGATTTGATTATTAGTTAAGCGTTCGACCTTACTGAACTATTTGAATAAAAGTAGAAGGGGCTATTTTATGCATTTACACAGTGTAATTAACATTATAGTGTGTAGGCATAGCACGCTCGATCAAGAAAGATACACATTTAGCGACTGAGCCATTCCGGGTCAATACAAGGAACTTCGAGGTCTGTCTAATGCATCCAAACCCATCACGTTTGAACCTGTTTACCCTTAATTCCATTTCTCTTATTTTGACCGTGCGAAGGCCAGTAAGTACGAGTTAGAGACAGTGCCCTATGAGATCATGAATTATCGTGTCATCAACATGGATCAGCCGCATAAGGAATCATCCAGGGCTCGCCAGTCTCGCAATGACGACACCAGAATGTATACTTAAGGCGAGTACAGCTTATTGCTGCATGATGTTTCCAGATTTACTGACATTGGTCGTCTTACGGTGTACTTGAAGGAGCATATTGAAGCGGATTCTGAGCTGGAAGATACGGACATCTGTGTACCCAACTCTCGAAGCGATACTGTATGGATACTGACAGTAAGAAATTTATATGTCGTCGGTATAATGTGGAGTCGTACGTCTTATTTTACATATACGAACGATTTTTCTCCGACATCCGGATGGCGGACGTCGTCTACAATGCTTGCACTGTGACACTATATATTATATTATTACGCGGTCAGGAAAGGACGTTGACTACGAAGCAGGAAGCAGCCGGAATTATAGAACTGGCACGCCATCTGTCAGCCTCGACAAAATTTAACAAATGACGACTTTGCGATTTCAAATTACAGCAAGAACAATACAAGAAGGCGCAAGAGACTGTGAAATCATCATTGTTGGCTAATGACCAGGTCGCTATTTCCTAGGGTCAGCATCAACAGGATATTAGTAATTATTCGTCGACAATCAGGCAAATGTCGAAATAAACATAAACGCGGTGGTATAATGGCCCCAAACGTCGCAGTAAAAGGCAAAAAATCTCGTCGTTGAGAATCTGACGCACGTGGAAATGTACCATCAATGCGCTTTGCTCATTTCTGAAATGGTAGGATGACGACGATGACGAGATACAAGTTTTCATGTCATTCTCCATACCGCCACAGAGGTTTCACAGATATCACTGGATACAGAAAGTGATGTACAACAAACCGATAAGTCACAAAATATGATATATTACGGTTGCACCTAGTAAAGATAAATTCATCTATTTTCCCATCGACACCACTGTTTGTTTCGCGAAATCAGCTTTAAGGGGCGGCGCTGTCCATACACGTTGAAGACTTTCTTGGCCTGTAAGGAATGTTCTGTCGCTGTCATGCATGCATTTAGATTATGCACAGTCTTCATTTAGAATTGAGGCAAGGTTGGGTATCAGACCAGTGGCGAGGCCACCTTCCAGCAATTGTATGGCCATGTCTTTGGCTCAGAGGTCTTCGCTGCCTATATTTGGCATCCATGGACACCAAATTGACAGCTTTGACAGCTTGCATTAAGCGCGGTAAATGGTAGACGGGGTAGCTCATTTATGTGAAGAAGCTGTTTTAATAAGTCCGAATTGTCACTCTGATCAATTTGTGACGCAGTTGAAAAGGCATGTATCCCCTCGTACTTTAAAATCAGTTGAAATGGTATTTTACAAATATGGCGCTACACCATCCTGTCTACAGACTAGAGTTTAACACCTGAATTAGGGTTGCAGCGAATTTATTTCGACCGTGGACAATTTCTCCAGCGCGAAATATTTGTACTGGCTCATGATGAAAGTACTCAGTCGTAATTGACATGCTCCCTGTATCGCTCCAGCACCACCACGCTAGGCTTTACGATCTACTTGATGGGTAAGCAATTACAATGAGACACAAGGATGTGTATTACATCCATACGACTTTCCAATTAGATGACAAGCGGTGGCCACTAGTTTCCAGGATACTGAGGTGAGCACTATTCTACCTAAGTGCACCCACGCAGCCATCCTATGGACGATCATTTCCCGGTCCCGAGAAAAGCGTTCCGTTCCCATTCGTTCCAACGATCCGACCATATTCAACAAGACTTACACAGTCAAGTAATTTTGAGGAATGACTTACGAGGATCGAAGGAGGAGTGTATATCGATTCGTATGAATAGTTTCTACTATCTGCTCTGCTCAGCATCATGAAGGTGTAAGCACCCTGGTTACTTCTCACCTTTGCTTCTTTTTACTACCTGCGAAGAACATGAATAATCGTTGGCCCATAAGAGATCTCACTTAACGACTCTTACGGAAGGTGGAGAATTTTGGCTATTCATAAAAATATGAGCTGGATTAACGTGAGCAAAATGGTTAGTTTTATGCAACATAGTGCTTCTGCTACCGACAAAATTTGATAAAGTCGTCGCCAAAAGCTTCTGTCCACATCATTAGCAGACTTACTGAGAATTTTGGTCAGCTTCGGCATTTATCGCCGCTTCCTTTATCGTCTAGCAACGCCAACTGCTGGAATGAGATGGCTTGTCGACAGCAGATAGCGCTGCAAGCCATGCTTCGAGCTTTTACTACCCCGACAAACTGCTAAAATCCATGAGCCCGCGTGTACTGACATCGTCAAGGGTGGTCTGGATGAAGGAATGATTCTGCGCGAAAGTGGTAACATATCGCAACAAAACATCGGACAAGACGACACTATACTGTTTATATGATTAAATTCTCGTTTTTTTCGCCACTCTCCTCCGAATTTACCTGCCCGAATCGACAACAGGGACGACTGGGTATGTTTATATTCAAAAGCGTTTGAGGACAATTTGAGATTAAATTGTGTAATATGAACAATCAATATCGTTTCGCGCACCACATGGTATGTGCCAGTCATATCGAAATTAAGTTCAGGTGCTGATTTGACTTTTAGGCCCTGTGTACACCGAGGCGCTACCTCGTCTTTCACGGCACCTAGAGGCGTATAAAAATGTCACTACGATCCTAGAAACATTTGATGGACAGCATAGAGTGGACCACAGTTGTGATATTCTTTTCCACGGCTTCTAAGAACGGAGAGTCAGTAAACCTTTTATGGATAAGTACAACTTGAGGCTGCTAGCTAAAG
Source organism: Hyaloperonospora brassicae (assembly GCA_947650285.1). NCBI lineage: Eukaryota > Oomycota > Peronosporomycetes > Peronosporales > Peronosporaceae > Hyaloperonospora > Hyaloperonospora brassicae. The sequence goes on from CANTFL010000673.1 coordinate 111,357, forward strand.
ACATCAGTCACATGGATCCAAATAAACAGTAGACGAATATAACTTTACAATAATCTCAAACAGGCGTACTACAGACAGCCGGTACAAGTGAGCAAGGTAGATCGTGGTGTTTTGGACGGCAAGAAACTCATAATGTGCAAGGCTCTCAGTCTGAATCAAGGTCGGGATGGATGGAGACAGAGGAGGTGAACATCAATTAGTATAAGCTCGTTGGCATGGTATTTGAGCACGTCAGAAGCTGCGGCGAAGCTGCTTATTTCGTAGTGTCGACGTGGGACCGGCTTTGGGAAAGGACAAAGTCACATCAAATATGTGTCTTGTCCTACGTCAGTGTATATTAGAAAAAAACCTGAGGGTATCTATCCTGTCGAATTTCAACGTTGCTGCATCGTCACATATCTGGCACAAAAGTAGATCAATGGTCAAGCCAAGCAATCGAAATGGTGTGGTGGAGTGGTGATCACAAGTCTCTTGTTATCCCGACTCTCCACTGGCTCCTAGACGAAGGACTATAGGAGGGGATACTGCGCTTTCGTGCTGATTCCTTCGTCACCTTGTGTACTCGTACGCATTGCGGGCTTCGCTCTTCCAGGTAAATTGTGTCGATGAAAGCTTGCCCATGTTTGATATGGGTTGGTGATCAAATGAAAATCTCTACAAGACCACTTATATAATAATATAGCGCTCGATATGAGTCACCTTGGTCTCTACGAGATCACCTTGTCCAATGTAGATGCTTGATTCGCAAGCCTCCTGACCACTTGAACCGTCCCGCAATCTTGTACTTTGCTTACAACATCAGCTGAGGGGTTTGGGGATATCTTGCACTCCTGGCCAAATAATCCAGGAGTGATCTTCTTGGTGTTCGGTTGGTCTTCTTCAACGTCGGGAGACCAAATAATCCGACCCGGATAAAGAAACGATACTTGTACACTTAGAAGCAACTTGATTCATCATTACAGTTATCCACCCAAAGTCTAAACCTCTGACTAAGCCCATTCATTTCATTAGGATGGACCTCCACTTGTCGCCTTGTGCTGTCAAGATTTGATCTTCCATCGTATTTGGTGGTCCACGCCAGATTACCATGATCTCACCATTCGAAGATCGAAGTGTACGAGATCACGTCACCCAACATCACGTCACTTAATGCCACGTCTTCCAATATCACGTCTTCCAATATCAAGTCACCCGATGTCGCATCGCCCAAGATGCGGTGTCCAAGATCGCTTGGCCTGAAAATGCGGTTTGTGGTGCACCCTATTGTGTGACTCACACCTATTGCAAAATCGTGCTTAGTGGCAGCGTGATCGGCGGTCCAAACTTCTTGACCCGCTTTACCACATTACCAATGTCAATTAACGTACTTGTCAGTCAACATGTACCAACATGCCGTGCCTGAACAGATGGATACGGCACTTTCAGGTTATCAGGGCTGTTGCTGTGCCCGCGGTGTCAACCATAATCATTGTAATTTCAAGAGCTAGAAAGGGCTTTTGAAAGAGACTATCAATGCGGCCGGCAATCGTATCTTTTTACAATATGTTCCATTGCAAGCTGACCTTCATCGATATGTTCTAAGAAGAATTAAAGTGGCACGCTCAAAAATTTGTGACCACACGTTTAAAGGACTCGAGCATAAGGTCCCATGAACCCTTGCATCCGCCTCTTACTACCGTCCGCCGCCATGCTCGAAAAGGCTTTGAGTACATGGACGTAAAATACAAGATCCTGACTAAAACCGCCGCTGAATTCGTCGTGATAGGAGTAACTTTTACGGGGTAAACCTGCTACATTATGCTTTCATCTACGACAATATGATAATATGGAAAATAAAGTCTAATATTCTCACTACAAAAATACTAAGCTCAATGGCATTGTTGCAGTGACCCATGGATCTACTCATTGGTTGATTGAACCATTATATTAATCCACCAATCGCTGCTAGACGCGCGCAATGTGTGGTCAGTAGACGTCACCATACCTGTTTTTGTACTGATGTAATTAAGACTGGACTACTAGATAAGACACGGTATCGGACTTTTATATGATTCATGTATTATTTTATCTCACTAAGCCTTCCTCTAAATCGTACTGTGTACACAGTTGAACAAGACACTCATTCTTACTGCAGTTAGTGAGAGGTGGGACTACGCACTGTTGTCATTGCGTATATATCTGTGCTCCGTTACAGGTCGCACCAAAAGGTCCCATATACGAATTCACGACCCCCCTTCACGCTACAGTAATTACGAGACTCAATAGAAATTTGGCATTATTCTATTGCCTACAGAAGGGATCCTCGGTGACGATCTTAGAACACATGACGGGTCTCTGTTATCCTCACCCAGAAACTCAGCTCCCGGTACACCGAATTCCCACAGTGTCCAGCGACAACCATTGCAGTCGGAACTTGGAGCTTTTTACAACTCACTAAAAGCAGACAGTGACAAGTACGGCGGTGACACGGAGAGCGACGTCGATAAAATTGAGGCGGCGAAGACGATTCGATATTGTATCGACCTATTAAAAATAAAACCAAGATAAAATCGTGTTTTTTATATTTAAAACCAAGAACCCGATGCGTCGACCAGAAAGAATCGGGCTTTTTATCCACTGCTACTTATCAATATTTTTGCATGTGGGAAATATAATAAAAGTCGAAAAAGTCTATGTGGGATTTTTCGGGGGCCAAAAGAGGCTCGCCGCGAGCTATTATTCCCAAAATTCTCTAAACTTTAGGGTCCTAGAACCTCGCAAAATATATGTCAAGGAAAACCCCGAGACTATAGAAACGAAGCTAGTAGCGGGCTCAAGCCATCTATAGTCTTAGATTTGTGTGTTAAAAAGTAGGGGTGAGGAGTAGCTGAGGTAACAGAGATCGGAAAGTGTTACAGGTTATAGATGGGGCACACTGTACGTCGTCCAACCATATACTTTGTGAACATCGATGACGAAAACGTCCCATAATCAACGCTTTCGTCATCAATGGGCAGCTTCGGACCTACAGGGCTCTCGCTCGCTTTTCATCGAGCATGTCGCACAAGTACAGTATCTGACATTAAAGCGGCGTTATCCAATCGACCGTGTGTAAGCGGTTCCAACGATCTCACCGTCAATTGCAACTCGCACGCTGATTCGTCGAAACTCGGCGAAGCAGGTGATGTCGCGTCGCCTCCGCACGTGTGTGTTTAGAATGAGCAAGACGGCCACGGACCTTCCGCGCGGCTGGAAGGAGGTGCAGAGCAAGAGTCGCCCCGACAAAGTGTACTACCTGCATGTCAAGAGCGGTGAGAAGACGTGGAAGCTCTCGCAAGTGCACGCGAAGGAGCGCGAGCTCCGACGCCGGACGTCGACCGCCCGCTCCGAGAGAAAGAAAACGCGGCCAGCCGACGGCTCCTCTGGCTCGGAGACTGTTCAGGTACGTAATGAGGTTCCGTCAGTGAAGGTGGAGGTACGTGGTTGGGCAAAATGAACGAGCTGACGCGATTGCTGCGACTGGTGCGTCTATACTGAGTGCAGGCGCTGCATATCCTCGTAAAACACTCGGGATCCAGGAGACCATCGAGTTGGCGACAGGAGACTATTACCCGCTGCAAGGCGGTCGCAGAGGCCAAGGCCGGTGGTATTCGTGACAAGCTGCTGGCACACGTAGAGGCGAACGCTGATGTACGCGGACTAGCAGCTGGGCCAACGGAGGGCTGTGCTGGTGCTCGCTGACGCTCGGTCTTTATGTTTACAGAGATCGTCCGAGGCACTGCGCGAGCTGTTTGAGCAAATCGCAAAAGAGGAGAGTGACTGCAGCAGGTGCGTGACGGATGCGATATTGCGCCTTCCCGTGATAGTGCAGCGGCTGGAAGTCGGGAGCTTGACATTATGATGTGGTATGCAGTGCAAAGCGCGGGGGCGACTTGGGACCGTTCACGCGCGGGAAGATGACCCCGTCGTTCGAAAAGGCTGCGTTTGCGCTGCAAATTGGCGACCTTAGTGACTTAGTGGAGAGCGACAGTGGTATCCATGTGATTCTTCGCGTCGCATAACCAAACACTCACTCGAGCGGATGTGGGCACGCTAGGAATGGTCGCAATGCTGGCCTCTGACGTGCAGCACCTCCACGCTGAGTCTCAGCCACTGTTTGATTGTATTTTTGTACAGCACGGTATCTCGATTCAAGTTCGATGACAGTACTGCAAATTGCGCAAATGACAATCTCATGAAAACTTGCGCGGGTGCATTACGTCTAGAAGATGGATATAGTATCGCAACAAGCAACAGTCAGAGCTCGAACACCTGGGCAAAGATGTTGTCATCTTCCGTGCTTCCGCTGTCGTCATCACAGGCGCTGTCGACGAAGAGTCCTTTGCAGGGACGGAATGCCAATGGCACTTTGCCCTTTTCCTTTCGCTTCAGCTGCTTCTCAAAGAGACTCTTGTAAGTAATCTCCATGCTCTCATCGGTATCGACAAACTGGTGGCGCAGCTTCTCTTCAAACATCCGCGCCTTCAGTGCGACGTCGGCGTTGTAGTGGTGCTTCATCGTGTACAATTCCCACAACGAACTCTGCAACGCATTGCACTTGGCCGGGTCAAGCTCGTCGTTGATGAAAGGGTCGTGGCCGTCCTTCAAAACCATTTCCAGCTTCTTGCTGGACAACTGCTTTGCTACAGCATCAACAGCAGTCCCACTGGAAAACTCCTCTCGGCGCTTGGCAGCCTTCTCAGCTGCAGTAGATGCACCAGTACGGTGGATGAGCTGCAAGCATTCCTTGTGACGCAGGATCAAGTTGTACACCATCGGAATAATGAACAGAATAGCGCCTGGCTCGGCCGTCAGTGCACTGCGCGACAACCGCTTGGCAAAAGCAGCGACTGTGTAAGCTGGCAAGTGTGTAGACGAGAGGAAGAGGCTTAGCAGTCCAAAGAAACGGTCGCGCTGCTTCGCCGAATACAGTGACGGGTCGTCCAGCATACGATACAGCTTGTTGTAGAAGTCGGGCGAGTCAAAGTTGTAGTCCTGAATAAGGATGAATAGACTGTTCAGCGCCAGCAAACTCGTGACTCCGCCGATGTTGTATGAATCGGTCAGGAAGTCTGCTAGCAACAGCGGGTTCACCAGATGCGGCATGATCTTGTCCGGCAACTGCACCAGCAACTTTCTGTACGCAGCCGGCGGCAGTTTATGGCGTAGGACAGCAATCCATGCCAGACTGAAAACATGACGGTGTTGCTTCACGCTGCGCAAACCTCGACTGTCGTCCTTTGTTTTCTTCGGTTCAGAACCAGCCTTCCTTTTTGATCCGGCGGTACAAAACGCCTCTTCTTCCTCCTCGTCACTTTCGTCATCGCTGCTCACCATGTCCGGCTCCAACAAGGCAGTATCCGCCGGCTCAACAAGGAACGATACGATGTCTTCGGTCTCGTATGGCATCCGCACCATCCCTAGCATCCGAAGCGCGTTTGTCACCAATGTCAACCTCTCCGTCTCGTCTTCCTCTTCTTGCGCGTGCGCGTGATCCAAGATCTGCGCCAAGTTCTTCAGCTGCGCACACAAGTAGCACACACTCAGCAATCTAACATCACCGTTCTTTCACAGTTACAAAATCGTACCATGTAAAACTGCACATCCATGTACGCTCCGACAAATTCGCCTTTAAAAACGCTCGCCAGCTCTCCCTTCAGCTTTTCTGTCGTTGCTAGCGTCTGCACCACCCGTGCAAACGTCTCCTTCCCAAAGGTAGACGCAGTTTCTCCACGGATCGCACCTTCGCAGGACACAAACTCCATCAGCGTGCGCAGCGGCTCCCACACGCAGATTGCTGTCCGTCTGCGCGTCTCCGAGCCATTGCAGCATCTTCTGCAGGAAGTTCACGTACATGTCCCACAGCCAGCAACGAAACGTGTCAATGGCCTGCGTGTCGTCGCCCTTGGTCTTCTTGGCCGCCGCTTGTGGTCCAGTCAGCTTGTGCTGCAGATCACCCTTTTCCAAGAAGAACAGCAGCACTCGCCGCATGCTCAGCATAGCTGCCTGTGCCACCGCCTTGTCGCAATGCTGCAGCGCCTTCACCACCGCAGGCAGCACGTTGATCTGCTTGACATCTTCCTTGATCTTGGCTTCCAGCTGCTTGATCGCCGCCACGCTCGTCATAGTGCTCGTGTCGAAGCGCTTTCGGACCAACGAGTCGTGCGGCTGAGTGACCGGAGTGATTGATTGGTGGAAAGAAGGTCGGCTCGAAGAAGTGGGTACATTGCTCGAGCATCAGTTGCTAGAGGTTGTGCTAAGACCGAGCGAAAAGAGAGCAAGCCGCGACGCCGACGCTCTATTTCTAACGCTATTTCTATCGATTCGACCAGGACGTCCACGCTCGCAACCACTCTGGAGAGCACGCGATGGACGCCGCGGAAGAGCACGAGAACGACTACCTGCGCTTCTTGCGCGGCATGCGCCCAGAAGACGATGACATCCAGTCTTCTTTACGTGAGCAGCTGCGTGACGTTTTGTCCTGTGATGGCTTGGCAATGTGCCGTCGATCGACTGTGCTGACAAGTGTTTCTCTATTGCGTGGATCATCTTTTGCATCGATTGACACAGCGGATCTGTCAACGACGCAGCCATCCGAGTTGGACTTCCGCACGTCGTTCGTCGAGTCGGACGGACTCACGGAGATGGACCAGGACGGGGCTGAATTTGCCAGGATGCTGCTGGCCCAGGCCGAACAAGAGCAAAAGGATTCAGAGGCGGAGGAGGCTGTTGCGGCAGCGCCCATTTCGCCGGACGAGGCGGTCGGTGTCGTAAGTAAATTGCTGCAGCTTTCGCCTGTGCAACTGAGGGCAGACGATGGTCGGACCGACCGACTAATGGAGCCAACAAATCTAGCAGCGGAGGCGATCGGTCCTGTCACATCGAAGAATCGATGCCGATACTACAACAAAGAGCGCATACGATGTATACGTGCGGCGACAGGACTAGACGGACGCTGTGCAACGCACAAGATTAGCCAGTTCTGCAAACACCCGAAGTGCGGCAAGTACAGCCAAGGAGTCGGCTACTGTATAAAGCACGGCGGTGGGAAGAAGTGCAAAAAGGAAGGTTGTGACAAACAGGTCCAGGGATACGGCTTTTGCTCCGGACATGGCGGAAAACCGCTGTGTTCTGTCGATGGCTGTGAGAAGAAACGGATGGAAGGAGGGTGAGAGAAGCGAAAACAGAGCTCCGTGGCTACTATTTCTACCTGTAGGGGCTCATCTGTTCACGCTGCTGTGTCTTTCGTGACAGGTATTGTAAAGCACACGGCGGTGGTAGATTTTGCCAGCACGAGGGTTGCTCAAGACGAGATATCGGTGGCGGTCGCTGCATCTCGCACGGTGGCGGGAAGAAGTGTCAGTCAAAAGACTGCACAAAAGTTGACCGAGGTGGTGGTTTCTGCAAAGCGCACGGCGGCGGCAAAAAGTGCGAGGCTGATAACTGCAAGAATTGGGCACTTGGTGGAGGCATTTGTTTGGAGCACAAGGGTCCAGGCAAGCGCTGCAAAACAGCAGGATGCACAAAGTACGACCTCGGTGGCGGCCACTGCATTGCCCATGGCGGTGGACGCAAGTGTGTCGTGGAAGGTTGCAACAAGATTCGTCAGGTAAACAAGCGCTGCCGTGGTCACGGTGGCAAGGTCATGTGCAGCGTGATCAATTGTGACCGCGCAGCTCAGAACCGCAAACTGTGCAAAGCCCACGGAGGTAGTAAGCTGTGTCAACACGAGGGATGCACGAACAAGCAGAAAGGCAAAGGATTTTGCATTCGTCATGGCGGTGGCACAAAGTGCAAGGAGCATAGCTGTAGCGCAGTCGATCGTGGCGGGGGCTATTGCAAGGGCCATGGCGGGGGCAAGAAGTGCTCATATGCGTACTGCAACGTGTGGGTCATTGGTGGTGGCTACTGCGACGAGCACATCAATTTGGAGCTTTCTCATTTGCCCGAAGAGGTTCCACGCATTTCGCCGAGCTCATATGTACTAAGCGAGTCAGTCGCGACAATCTAGGACCAGTGTGGCTGCGCGTTGCTTCTGCCTTTCGTGTCGTCTACTACACTATACCAATACGCTGTTCACGATCCAAGAGTGGTCGTCTCGTTTTGTGTCCACCACTTCATGTCGCAGGTGTCGTTCAGTCGTCTCGTCCAACGACGGACAGGCGTCAACATGGTAACCATCGCACACGTAGTCAATCTCAGCAAATCAAAACGCACGACGATACATTCGGCCGTCTTGTCGGAATAGAGCCGGGAGACTACGGGATCACAAACAGACCATGTGAACTGAAGACCTCCTCAGAGCACCACTTTTCAGTTTGCGCAATAGCCGACACGCGCTTCTCCGACGCCAAGCCATGCTCCGCTCGTGTCTCGCACTGGCGCTGGGCGTGTGCTTCGTGGACGACTGCTACGCCCGTGTCGATCCGGCACCGACCCTGATCAAGTGCAGGACGTATGCCGAGACGGCCGCGTACTTGCTGGAGCTCAACGCCACATTTCCCGACGTCGTGCGGGTCTCGGTGGCCCAGGAGACCTACAACCTGCCGTACCCAAAGGAGCTCAGGTGTATCGTGGACGAAAAGACGAACGCGACAGAGCCGTGCAAACACTTTGTAGTGCATTTGACCAACCACGCGACGCTAGCGAGCGATCCGGAGAGACCTGAAGTCTTTTTCAGTGGAGCAGTGCACGGCAACGAACGCGTTGGACCCAACGCAGTCGTTGAGCTCGTGGCGCTATTCGCACATGCCACGTCAAAGTACCGCACGAAGGACATGCGGGAGCCAACAGCAGACACGCAGCGCTGGCTGAAGGAGCTCGTGAACACGCGGAACGTGGTGCTGGTGCCAATGACCAACGCTTACGGCTACTCGCGCAACGAGCGCAGGGAGTTGACACTGGACCCAAATCGAGACTACAACTACATGAGAGCAGGTGCGGAATGCATGCAAACAATGACGTCTCGTGTGGTGAATGAGATCTGGAGAGACCATATTTTCCAGTTGGCAGTGACGTTCCATGGCGGCACCCAAGCAATCGCGTACGAGTGGGGCGCCCCGAACCATTACTTCCATGGTGACAAGACCCAACCAAGTCAGAAGTCGCCTGACGACGTGGCTCAAGTCCAACTTGGCATCACATTGGCCAACTTTGCTGGCACATTTGCTAACGGAGAACTTCTTCCTGCGGGAACGATGAATGAAGTTGTGTATGGCGTTACAGGTGGCATGGAAGACTGGGGCTACGCCGCTTCGTGGGAAAACGAGTATTCGAACGAGAAGTCGCAGCCTTTTAGTCCGTGTGAGCCGACCACATTCGGTGGATATCCGAAGGAGAAGACCATCTACAACAATGTTACCAACCGCGCTTTCAATGTACTGGTCGAGACCTCGTACAAAAAGGAGCCTCTACCAGCCGACATGGGGAATTTCCAGGAGTTGTACAATGCGAATGTGGACTTCTACCGCACCAAAGGGACCTCAACAAAGGTCGTGGGGCACGTACCAAGGAACGTCCGACTGGCGCTCATGATGATCGAGATGGCTCAGCCTCTAGTGCGTTGGGTAGATGCTGGACGGTCGTCTGCGTTGCAGACCGTAGACACCTTCCCAGCAGCGAGCTTGTATACGACAAGCGACGAACAAGTGACGAAGATGGGCTGTGGAGCTCGGGCATGGGAGCGCAAGCAAGTGGCAACGTGTAGTGCTACCGACTGCAGCGTGATCAGCGCAGCACATTCGAAGCTGCAGATAGCGTGGGAAGTGCTTGGTGCGCTCACTGTGGACAGCACTCATGTCCAGGTGTCTTCCAGCGCATCCTTCGAGGACGATACCGTCCTGATCGAGACCACAGCTCAGAAGGGTACCACCCGGCGTTTCTACGAGTTCGCATCCAATTCGTCGAAAGCAGCAGCTGCCAACGCAGCCGATAAGATGGAAACGTCACTATTTGTCACGTGTCTTGACTTGGGCAACGTCACCTCGGACAAGTTTTACGTTCGAGCTGTGGCGACTGTCGACCAGGTATGTGGCGGCAATGCAATGGTCGTACTGCGTACACCCCTGGACCGGACACTGACGCGCTGTGTGTATGTGATGGTTTGTGTTTGTGTTCCAGAACTGGAAAAAACAAGGGACTGGTGCCAATATGCCTTCGCCTCAAGTGCCACCACAATCGCACTTGGTCAATGCTCGAACGAACGCAGGTTGGAACGCCAAATGGAATGGCCACAAAGTGAAGGCTGGTCTCGAGTGGGCGTCTCCGGTACGTTCGTATGTTTCTGGTCGGGTCGTATCGCGCAAAGTCTTGACTGTACATGATGGTTCTGCATGATCAGATCCTCACAGTCGATGCGGGCAAGAAGTCTAAGACAAAAGCCGCTGAGCCGGAAGCGAGCAGTGACGGATCTCCGGAGCAGGAGTCATCGTTTACGTTTCAAAGCACATCGTCTCAACGTGACAGTGCGGACTCGGACGACAACGCCGATTCACCGGTTGTTGGTAAGGTACACGCTAGTAAAGTGTAAGTTCCAGGAATGGCCGACCAAGCAGAGGCAAAGGTTTTGCTAGTTACGGCCGGGAGGAACAGCGCAAGAAGCACCACTGCAGCGCAGGAGGTATTGGTGCTGGCGATTGCAAGGGCCACGGCGGGGACGAGAAGTGCTCATATGCGTATTGCAACGAGTGGATCGTCATTGGCGGTAGCTCTTGGGATAAGTATATTAGCTTGGGTCTTTTCTGTCCACCTGAAGAGGTGTCCCACATCACGACGAGCTCCTACTATCTGAACCGAACGGACGCGTCCGTCGCGACAGTGTAAATTCAGGTTAGCCACGCGTCGTTAACACTGTTATACAGCATAGCGCTATGCTGTTTATTTTGCCTTGTACACGGTCTCTCTTTTCGCCAGGACGCTCCTTGAGCGATGACTTTGCTCCGCTCGTGTCTCGCACTGGCGCTGGGCGTGTGCTTCGTGGACGACTGCTACGCCCGTGTCGATCCGGCACCGACCCTGATCAAGTGCAGGACGTATGGTGAGATGTCCGCGTACTTGCTGGAGCTCAACGCCACATTTCCCGACGTCGTGCGGGTCTCGGTGGCCCAGGAGGCCTACAACCTGCCGTACCCAAAGGAGCTCAGGTGCATTGTGGACGAAAAGACGAGTGCAACAGAGCCGTGCAAACAATTTGTAGTGCATTTGACCAACCACGCGACGCTAGCGAGCGATCCGGAGAGACCTGAAGTCTTTTTCAGTGGAGCAGTGCACGGCAATGAACGCGTTGGACCCAACGCAGTCGTTGAGCTCGTGGCGCTATTTGCACATGCCACGTCGAAGTACCGCACGAAGGACATGCGGAAGCCAACAGCAGACACGCAGCGCTGGCTGAAGGAGCTCGTGAACACGCGGAACGTGGTGCTGGTGCCAATGACTAACGCTTACGGCTACTCGCGCAACGAGCGCGAAGAGTTGGAAGTGGACCCGAATCGAGACTACAACTACATGAGAGCAGGTGCGGAATGCATGCAAACAATGACGTCTCGTGTGGTGAATGAGATCTGGAGAGACCATATTTTTCAGTTGGCAGTGACGTTCCATGGCGGCACTCGAGCAATCGCGTACGAGTGGGGCTCCCCGGACCATTACTTCCATGGTGACAAGACCCAACCAAGTCAGAAGTCGCCTGACGACGCGGCTCAGGTCCAACTTGGCACCACACTGGCCAACTTTGCTGGTCCCTTTCCTGACGCAAAACTTTATCCCACGGGATCGATGAATGAAGTTGTGTATGACGTCGTTGGTGGCATGGAAGACTGGGGCTACGCCGCTTCGTGGGAAAACGAGTATTCGGACGAGAAGTCGCAGCCTTTTAGTCCGTGTGAGCCGACCACATTCGGTGGATATCCGAAGGAGAAGACCATCTACAACAATGTTACCAACCGCGCTTTCAATGTACTGGTCGAGACCTCGTACAAAAAGGAGCCTCTACCAGCCGACATGGGGAATTTCCAGGAGTTGTACAATGCGAATGTGGACTTCTACCGCACCAAAGGGACCTCAACAAAGGTCGTGGGGCACGTACCAAGGAACGTCCGACTGGCGCTCATGATGATCGAGATGGCTCAGCCTCTAGTGCGTTGGGTAGATGCTGGACGGTCGTCTGCGTTGCAGACCGTAGACACCTTCCCAGCAGCGAGCTTGTATACGACAAGCGACGAACAAGTGACGAAGATGGGCTGTGGAGCTCGGGCATGGGAGCGCAAGCAAGTGGCAACGTGTAGTGCTACCGACTGCAGCGTGATCAGCGCAGCACATTTGAAGCTGCAGATAGCGTGGGAAGTGCTTGGTGCGCTCACTGTGGACAGCACTCATGTCCAGGTGTCTTCCAGCGCATCCTTCGAGGACGATACCGTCCTGATCGAGACCACAGCTCAGAAGGGTACCACCCGGCGTTTCTACGAGTTCGCATCCAATTCATCGAAAGCAGCAGCTGCCAACGCAGCCGATAAGATGGAAACGTCACTATTTGTCACGTGTCTTGACTTGGGTAACGTCACCTCGGACAAGTTTTACGTTCGAGCTGTGGCGACTGTCGACCAGGTATGTGGCGGCAATGCAATGGTCGTACTGCGTACACCCCTGGACCGGACACTGACGCGCTGTGTGTATGTGATGGTTTGTGTTTGTGTTCCAGAACTGGAAAAAACAAGGGACTGGTGCCAATATGCCTTCGCCTCAAGTGCCACCACAATCGCACTTGGTCAATGCTCGAACGAACGCAGGTTGGAACGCCAAATGGAATGGCCACAAAGTGAAGGCTGGTCTCGAGTGGGCGTCTCCGGTACGTTCGTATGTTTCTGGTCGGGTCGTATCGCGCAAAGTCTTGACTGTACATGATGGTTCTGCATGATCAGATCCTCACAGTCGATGCGGGCAAGAAGTCTAAGACAAAAGCCGCTGAGTCGGAAGCGAGCAGTGACGGACCTCCGGAGCAGGAGTCATCGTTTTCGTTTCAAAGCACATCGTCTCAACGTGACAGTGCGGACTCGGACGACACCGTCGGCACACCGACTGCTGGCAAGATACATGCTGGTACAACAGCGAGCAAAGACGATGGAGAAGACATGTCTAAGGGGGAGAGTGAAGAGGAGAGTGAAGCGGAGAACAGTGGTGAGGCGAGCGACAAAAGTGCGCTGGATCTGAAGGCGGACGCGTCGGATGACATTGAGGACGCGCCAGTCGACTCTTCTTCCTCCTCTGACACCACTCAAGAGATAACGGCGTTATCGGCAGCAAGTTTGGATGTGGAGACGACGGACACACCGTCGTCGTTGCTGAAGTATGGCTACGTCATCCTGTGCTCGTGCGCCGTAATCGTTGTGCTCGCGCTCGCGTATCTCTACCGACGAGTGTTCCAGCGCGGCCGTCAGCCGTACATGAACATCAACAGTCTCGACTCGACGACCGGCGTCGCAGTCAGTAGCACTGACGACGAATACGAAGTGGATGAGACCGAAAGCACCGACGCTGGAGGTCCTCGAATTCCTCGCCATGCCCAGTCGTCCCAGAGTGTCATGTAGTAGTTGAAGTGCCTGTGGCGTCCCGGGATTTGTGGTGTGCACCACACCACAAACGCATTTCGCACCGACCGCCATGACCGACGCCAGTCTGCCCCAGTGCGCGTCCACCGCGCGTTTCCATGAGGTATGCGCTGTCCCTGCAGTCTGTACGGTCACCTGATACAGTATCTGCAGCAGTCTGTCGGCCCGTTTCGATCGCCAGCGCTTCTTAGAGGCTTTGCAATATCCATTCGTCACGATTTACTATCATCTGTCTGTCTGTCGAACTCGTCCGTGTGTTGTTCGACGTAGATGCTGCTGGATGGCACACTACTGCGCGAGCATGAGGTGCTTGCGCTTCAGGCCAACCGTCGACTGCGTGGCAAGTACCAAGCGCTGAGAGCTTGTGATGCGGCCTTCAACGCTATGCTGGACGTGCGCAAGCCAGCTGCCGAGCCAGCTACTACTACTACAGACGACGCCACTGCCTCAGATATACGACCGCAGAAGCGGCCGCAGCTGGTGTACGCCGAGTACGTGGGCTGTGTCGGTCGCGCGCTGTGTGAGCAGCCGCTGCTGCAGTGGGTTGCCTGTGTACAGTCGGTACGAGAACAGCAAAAGGAGATTCGGGACTGTGCAATGGCCAAGAGAATGCTGGAGCGCTGTCTACGTGGCGAGACAGAGGAGCTGCTCAGGGCCTCGCAACCGCAAGTGTTTCGACCCAGCGCTGCCCTGTAGAACGTATGCCTCATGTCGACGTCACGGAAGCACACTGCAGCTCTTGTCACGCCGTACAAACAACGCACACGTTTGCTTCCATTGTATCTGTTTCTGGTTTAGGGGACATTTCGTTCGCGCTTGCAGCTGACAGAGACTGCGCAGAGGAGAGCTCGCGCCTGCAAACCCAGCAGTGTACCTACCTTGCGCCAGGGTTCTAAACAATCCGATACGAGTCCGTGGAGAGCAGCTTCTCGAACCCAAACGCAATCGGCGACCCATCCTCAATCTTCTGAACGGCCTCTACCTGCACATCACTGTACACGCTCCGAGAAAAGAACGAGACGGAGATGGGGAAGAATGCGTCCATGTTGTTGCCGCGAATCGCGAATTCAAGCGTGCCCGAGTTGTTGCTGTACGAGCAAAGAAAGCGATGTAAGCCTCAACACATAAACTCGTCGCACAGCAAATGGCGAGGTACGTACTCAGAGCTGATTCGATCCTGATGCCAAAGGAGCGAGCCCTCGGCCGAGTTGTGCTGGTACTGTCCGTCCACGTTAGCAACACTCGGCGCGTCCGAGCCGCCAAGTGGAATAACGATGTTCACATTATCCAGTACCATGTCGCGGTCCAACGAGTACTCCACGCTCACGTTCATCTTCCCGTTGCCTTCGTCCTCGGGCCAACACGTGATATTCAAAGGTAGCAGCGATTCGTCCTGTGTCTTCAAGCCCCACCGCAAGAATGCCACACGGGAAGTAGGAAACGGTTTCGACGAATCCCGCAGAGCAAGCACCGATTCGCTGTCGTACAGCCTCTTGTCCACCTTCGGATGCGTCTGGAAGGAGACACCCTCCACGCCACCTGTGCGCAACTTCAGGCGGCAGCATCCAGCGCTCGGATCGTTTACCGACACGTACATACTGCCTTTCACTTCGAGCTGCTCGAGAGCTCCGTCGCGCGTCACCACCACTGTCATCTTTTCTTCAACTACAGCACCGATCGGGTCGTGGCTGACTGCAGTTGCTATTTCCGGCGTCTGGACAGTCTCAACGACTGCGCTCATCGGTGGAATTTCCTTTAGCCCGTCTTCAGCTGCCATCGCATCCATGAACGACTTGCCTCCGCCACCTAAGCCCATTCCCTTGCTACCGCTCGAGCTTCCAAGCTTCATTCCCGCAGCCTTCGACACAGCGGGCGCTGGACGACTGTTAAATGAGGTCGGCGACGTCGCAGAAGACGACATCGGGCTGTTCAAAAAGTTGTCACTGCTGCCTCCGCTGCGTGGCGACTTGAACGCGTTGCTGAACGAGCTACCAAACGAGTTCTGCGCTCCAAATCCACTTCCGCCCATACCTGCGCGCTCCAAACGCGCGCGTTCACGCTGCTCCTCCTTGATTCGCGCAGTATGACGCTTCATGTCATCCTTGGCCGCTGCCCGCTTGCTCTCGAGGATCATATTGTGCAGCTTCTCCTCGTGGCTCTCCATCTCCATGTTGATGCGGATCTGCTGTACATTGATATTTTCCGAGTGTCCGCCAGCTGTAATGAGCTCGTCAAAGCCAAAGACTAGCTCAAACTGCTTGTCTCGAATCGACGCCTCGCTCAACGGCGCACAAATGTCCGGCACGAGCTTCGCCAGCAGCTGAATCGTGTGCAAATCTTCCACAATGTTGCTCGTCTTGTTCGTAATGATGACCACAAAGAAGCTTTCAAGCGGTTGATACACGTAGCGCACGCTCTCCGTGTCAATGAACGTGTGCTCGCGCGAGCAGCTTGACAGCAGCTTGGGGAACGCCGCCAGCAGACCCTGCAATATGTACACACAAAGACTGTCAGTGCCGTGCAGCAAAGGAGCTGGCGAGTCAAAGCTCGCAACAAGAGAGAGCAATGTACACTACCACCTCGAGACGGATGCGCGTGATCTCCACGAACTGACGCGCTACGAGCACTACAGTCACGACATAGCACAGCGTCGACGTGAGTCGATTACAGGATAATAATAGAGAGAGACACACACAAGTGACAGACGATACACGTCAATGGAAAAGGCAGTACCTTTGCCGTTTCGAGACAGTAATGAGGCCGAGAGCACCACCTGCAGCACGTGGAAAGACACAAAAGAACGCCATTAGTGCGAGTTAGCGGACACACAGAGACGGCGGTAGGCGCCTCGTTAAGAAAGTGGCCGCGTATCGAGCGATGTGAAGCAGATGTGCGGGAGCTATTGGACGCGCAGACAGACGTTCACGACAGGCAGGAGACGTACCATGTCGCACGAGGATTCCGTTCTTTTCTATCTAACGCTCCTGCTCCCTCAAGAACGTGGAGCTTTCAGAGAGCGAGACGATTTTACCCAATCGGTGACACCGGTGGGTAGTATCGGCCAGTTCGAGCTTGAGATCGCGCGTGTAAAAAACGCATTTTCATCTAAGGCATCTTAAAAACGTGCTTTTTCCAATCGTCAGCACAACGACTTTCCTAGCAACATTACTTTAGTTACGATATATATAGACGTTGCGCGCCACCTATAACCTGTAACTTTTTGTAGGCGGTCAAACTTAAAATATATGGATTTTCGCCGTTTCCGCAACCAAAAACGCCTTTCTCAACGATCCCGCCGCACTGCACACCATTGGCACGCCATTCGCACGTTTTCAACTCCAATGAATGTACTAATTCGTCAAAATTCACCAACACGTCGCGCCCCAACAAACGGCTACGGCATTTGCAGGTTATGACGGCAGTTGCTGCGCCCGCAGTGTCATCCAAAACCAATGCGATTTCAAGAGCTGACAAGGGCTCTTGGAAGAGACTGTCACTGCAACGGCCATCATATCTTTACCCAAGGTTCCCTTGCAAACTGACCCTCATCGAATCGTTCGGGGAATATCAAATACCATGCTCAAAAAAGGCCTCAATCACATGGTCCTAAATCCCTTGCGTTCGTCTCTCTCACTACCAACCGCCGCCATTTTCGAAAGTGCTGTGGGTATATGGACGTGTATCGCAAACCTCTGACTAGGAAGGCCTTCGACTACGCCATACAGAAGTATCGGTCGCATTGTAAGGTTCTAATTCAAAGTTAACGGATGTGAACGTTTAACTGCTGCCAATCATTGTGCTTTGCAATAGTTTTGGCAAAAAGTGACGGGTTTTGATGGATTTGGATAATTGAATGCGTCGTTTTTTGGTAAATAGAGGGCATAAACAGGCAAAAACCCAATGCCGTTTAGGGTGTCGACAGCCATTTTTGCACTTTGAAGACTGCAAATACGGTTCTTTGACACTGGTTGCTCTACTTATTTATAAGGCTGCATGTAAACAATTTCGATAACATCGAAAAAATGATTCTACGCGGGGAATTCGGGGCGGCCAAATGTAGCTGTCTCGCCGCGAGCCCTTATTCATCAAATTCTCCGAACTTAAGGGTTCTATGACTTCGCGAAATATTTGTCAGTAATAAAATCCGAGACCATAGAAATGAAGCTAGCAGCGTGCTCAAGCCATCCATGGTCTCAGATTCGTGTATATAAAGACGTATGGGGTGGCGATTAGCTGAGTTACGGCGATCGGAATGTTTCAGGTTATAGATGGTGTACACTATACCATATATTTGCCAGCGCAGATACACCAAGCCATTTAGAACCGTCAATATTGTAGATCCATCCTTATCATACTCCGCATCGTATCATTGTGTCGCTGCTTTAGTAACAAGAAAGCTGGTCTTGGAACAAGTAAAATTTGCTACGACGATGAGCGTGATGTGCGAATCGATGAAATGAGTTAGTCGTCCTGGTTTACGCCAAACTCGGCGCAACTTGAGCTGGTGTCAAGCGAGATCGCTCACCGACCAATTATAGTGCAGGCCACCATTTTCATATAAATGCTGAAACAGGCTTCGCTAAAATATTTTCGGCTGGCGTCTCATTGATGCTAACACGTGTGATATCCTGTTGTTGTGTGGGTACCATAGCCTGCTGATTGCTATACGGTTGCAGATCCAATCGTTGGTCGAAATAAAGCATTTTTCGATTCAAAACGTATGGATCGACATGCGACCAACCCCTGATCGTTTTCGGTGCAGCATAATGACCTCCCACACCTATAAGGATTCAAACTGAAACATGATACATTGTAGTTTAATGCGACTCATACGTCTCGTTCAAGTCAGACGATAAGGTCGCAGATGATGCTACGTCATATTTAGATGAAAATATTAATCGATTGTATCGGCATTACACAATCTGTTAAAATACAAAAAGGTGAAAAAATTAAGCACAAGAAAGCACTATCCGTGACATCAGGGGCAAAGTCTTCCGATCGATCATAATTGTTATTGCAGAATGTGTACAGATCCACTGTAAAATTCGATGAACCTTGCCACGAAAACGGAAGGGAGTATACTTTGCGAGTCAAGTGATCTGGAGTGCTCAAGATAGCAATTTGGTGAGTGATTGATGAGGTCTTAACAACAGCGGCAACAACGATAACAACAACAACAACATACAACAACAAAAATACGCTACCAACTATTACACGTGCATCACTTGGCAACCGTCTTATTCCAAAATCTCACCACAATTAACCTTCTTAATCTCATACCTGGGTGATGTCTCGCTCCACAATGGTGACTGTACTTCGCGTTGACCTCTCCAAGTTCATTCTATAATGAGCGTACAGCTATCGGGTGCATCGATATCAACTTTACAACGACAACAAAACAACAACAACAACATCATCAATACTTACCTTCAATCCAGTCGAAATGTCGATGGAGACGACTCGTTCGCGGTCACCTCCAACATGATTTCATATATCGAATGACAGACCTACGGGCCAAAGTAGTGCGAATGTAATTGTCTACTCCTGGGCCCTTACTTAGAGGGACTAGTAAGACAGCAACAAAATATACTGGCTGATAACTATGACGCACATACTGATTCATTATCATATATGAACAACATACTGTCTCCTGATAATGACATCGCACAGTGTTGTAGGTCCCAGACAAGAACATGCTTGGTTTGTGTGGAGATACCAAGACCGACTTGGTCATGATTAAAAACACGATATAGCATAACTAGTAACGTAAAGCACGTTCCATGATAAATGTTTTGAGGAACTAATACGTAAATTTGGAAATCGTAAACCGTACGTCTGACCGAGGAACTAGATAAGCGTACTTATTTGATGCATCACAATTGTCCGAGTATTTGATATTACAAAGCGTGCCGATTATGAACGAACTGGACACGGAAGTTCTGGCCAAACTTAAAACTCCGAGATCTAAACTATCTATCAGTCAATGGATGCTATTACGCAAGACAGTTGTACGTGATTTGCAGCAGCCATTTTCGGCTGTGGCATCTACACTGACATCCAACACACACCACCATATATAGCACACTTCTACCATTTGTATTAGTATGGTGTTCAGCACACGACACGTGCGGATCAGTCAGCATTAATCGATGTAATTGGACTCGATTCGAGTCCTTCGCGATATTTCGCACCATTTCACCAAGCACTACGTCACGTTTAGATATAGCATCAACCTCCTTTGTACTTGGCTTATCCTTTACTTCTGCCGCTTCAAGTAAATTTGTCGCGATAGCTGATCTTTTGCTTCAGCATATATTCCTTCACCTTAATTCCCCTCATTATCACGTTTTGGGCAGTTTTGCTTGTAATGAACCGTGTTACAATTTAAACAACCACTGTTAGACTTATTAAAACCTTTCTTGTAATCATCCTGAGCACCATATTACCTTGATACTTACTGCTCTTTTCATATTGCTATTAGTTCGTGTCATTTAAGGCTGTTTCCGAAGCCATTTTATCTCCAGTCTTTCTTTCTGTATCAGTGGTGAAGAATCAGCTCATGAAACAATCCTAATTTATTGTTCGCCATCTTAAAGGTAGATGTAATTCACGCTGTAAACAAAAAACTTTTGAAGAGTCATAGCCGGATTCGACTTACCTTCAGACATATCTACCAGCTCCTTCCGCATCTTCAACTTCTGATCATTCATCACGACTTGTTTCGCAAGCTTCATCGAGAGATAAGTTGGGGTTGAAATCTTCACCTTTGTTTGCTTTCTGTAACGGTGGTACACGATAAGCTCTATACCCCGGTATGGGTACGTATCCCGTGTGGTGTACCACTCATCTAAACCAGTGTAGCTAAACGTAGTATCAATACGCTTTGAGTTGTACTTAATTATAGAGTTAGTGCTAACTTTAATTGATTGAGGGGGAATTTCTTACGCTATCAAAGAGAAAATAAAATCAGTTCCCATCTCAATCAGCTAAATAACCGTTCCTTACCAAGGATTATTTGATCGTTTTAGAGGATTTGAAAAGATTGTTAAGGCATTAAATCTCGAAAACAAAGTGCTGTCACTTCAGTGAATCCTTAGAGTCCCTTGAAACAGGAGTCGTAGATCTCTGAGCTATCTCGACTCGTAAATTTATTGTTCTAAGAACTACTCAACTCGACGAGTCGATTTCAACCGAACGTACAGACTCGTATAGTCGTAATTATCAGGTAAAAAAAGTTTCCCTATCAGTCGAACTGTCAAGGAGCTATAATAGCCCGCTACACTTTTTCTCACTCCCTGTCTTCTTCTGATATCATCCCTCGTCCAATAATAATAGTAATAATAATAATAATAATAATAATAATAATAATAAATATAATATCTCCTTGACGATCGCTATCACGTCAAGAAGAATCTATTTGCATGCAGTATCATGGCGGCTTTGTAAAACCCAACAGTCGTCGTCTCTCTAGCTCACAGGAGTTTCTGCAGACTAAATACTCAATGACTTGCGCTCACCCTTTCTACTTTAAATTTGGATGTGGATGACATTTAAGCACACTTTTTCTCTGAACAAATCTCGCTTGTCTAAATTATTTTAACGTGGTGAGCCGTAATAACAACATCGGAAGCAAGTAATCTACTTAATACTGAACGAATAAATTTAGACTGATACACAGTGTGCTACCGCGGATGGCAACGTTATCTACTTAAGTGGAAGTTTGCACGGAGAAATAGCGCCAGGGTTGACGATAGAAGCATTTCATTTTCAACGTTCTTTAAACCTCACCTGAATACGTAAGTTAATTAAATGGTATGCTGTTTCCAGCAATATTGAACGAATTCTACACAATAATACCCAATTGTGAGGCTCGACAACGAACACATCACGAACGTGACCCAGTCTACGATTCATGCATCCTCAAGCGCTCTTTATGATCTTCAACAATGTCAATTTTAGACAAAACAAAACCCAAGACCATGTAACATATCCAACCTAAAATAGGGATTCTACGATACGATTTAGTGCCAATCAGGACGTATCGACATGATTGAAATAAAACATAGTATAGATAGCGCAGAGAGGATCACAAGCCGTCTTCCTCCATATTACGTTGCTCAAAAGCATTTTTGTGCTCATTCGGTATTAGACACTACTTTGGGTGGTCAACAGTGTTTAAATTTAGAGAGCTAAGCTTGGTAAAGTGCAAAGTAAATATGTTTGGGTCCTTAGTTAACAAACTACTGTTGCTGCTTTAAGCCTGCTAAATTATTTCTTCATACGCATTAGTCATCGCCCAATTGAGCTATTCCGTAACAGCATACCGAGGCATTTCTTCGACAGCAAATATAAAATGTGTAAATCTGCACTGATACAAAAACATCGATATCAGTAATTCGCGTTTCACCTACAAAGACACCACCAACTTTTTTTGAAACTTTTTGATATCTTTGTATCTATCTAGCACACTACAGCTTATTTGGTAACATAATATTCCTCCTTATCCCTGACGATAAATTTGCCCAAATGCCTTTTTTAGAGGTATTGATCGCATTCAGCTAAAGAACAAGTCGTGTAATCTTAAACCAAGCACCAAACTAAAGTTATAGTCTTGAGATCCTAATATTTTATCGAAAGTAAAGGCCGGCATATGGCGATCTTTTTTTCTAACGCCTAATCTAACGGCTTCTGCCGTATTTAATACCCTGTCCGAATGTGATACCCTAACCATATTTTAACGTACACAAACAGTATTATACCGTGCCCATTCGTATACCATACATTGTTATGGTAAAAAATCGTTTTTAACCAATTATTACCTTAAATTAATGGTTGGTAGCGGTTACTCAGAAAAGCACGATCACCCTCCATACGTTTAAATCACTAGATATAAATTTCTCTTCGCATTAAAGACCTTCATCCTCCAGTACACACCATGGCACCCAGGCGCGTTTCCAAGACCAATATCGAGAAGCGGAAAGTGATCGAGTGGATCGAAGGTCCTGGTGGTGGGGTTACTACGCGCGCATTGAAGCACTTATAAGCGGAGCGAGGGTGACAAGTGTCAGGGGCTCATATTTGATACTCGTGGAAGAACCGCGAAGCCATCACGAACTCCCCGGTGTTGCAGCTGCGTGTGACAGGTGGCGGTAGACACCCACGGCTTGGCGAGGTAGAGGATGTCCTGTTTGATCAGATCGTTTTCCTGAGATCGACGAAGGAAAATGTGTCGCGTCAGTGGATTCAAGTATCCGCACGCGAGCTCGCTAAATATGAGCTGGACGACGATGACTTCTGCGCATCGGACAAGTGGCTCTCTCGCTTCATGACTCGCTATGGCCTCTCTCTCCGACGAACGACCAACCTCACCGTATTAAGTGAAGACGAGCTCACTGCGCGTGCCGTGCGATTTCTTACGTACCTCTCATCAAAGAAGAGCGAGCTCAACCCCAGCGGCACGCTCCTGATGGATGAGACGGCAGAATTCTTTGAAGACCCGCGGCGCGACACTGTGAACTTAACTTTACCGTCGCACGTCATGTCGTTTTGCGGTCGACAGGGTTCTCTTCGATGCGGATCACTGTTGCGCTTGCCGTCACATCCACGGGTACAAAGCTGCCACCTCTTTTGATCTGAAAAGGCGCTAAAAAACGATCCAGAAGAGCGGCGCGGTTTACGTTGCGTATCAAGAGCGTGCCTGGATGAACAGTGAGCTTCTCATTAAGTGGATCGACTTGATGTTTTCAGCGCTTCTAAACTTCTGCGACGGCGAAGGGATCGTGTGGGACTCGGTGCGAGCGCATATAGCGAAGGACGTCAAAGCGAAGTGCGTCAGCAAGAAGATCGATATGATGGTTATTCCTGGAGGTCTAACGCCGTACCTGCAGGCAGGGGACATCGGAATATTCGAGTCGTTTAAAGATTGTCTATCGAGCGTGATCGACGACTGGAAGAGATCTGATCGGGTTCAGTACACCAAGAACGGAAATCCGCGGCCACCGAGCGTGGAGGAGGTGGTGGCGTGGGTCAGCAATTCATGGAAAGCTGCCCCCAACGATGTTGTCCGCAAGTCAATTGCCGCATCTGGGTTCGCTGTAGACTACCGCGACTGACACATTGCCAAGCACGACGTGTACGGTGGACTCTTTCTAAGTAAATGGGTGAGTGCTGACGAAGAAGCTCCTGATGATGCAGATGGTGCTGATATTGCAGATGATTTTGACGATCTAGTCGTTGAATAGGGGCTTTTCCTTTTTGTTTTTGCAGCTCTTTTCTTGTGTGCATTGCAATGAATCTGAAATAAAAGGACTTACGTGGCGGTTCCAGATCCATCCTATGGGGGTCCCATTTGCCTGGTCGCTGCTGGGTTTGAAACCGGAAAATTTGTGCAACTGACAGCCTGCTACACCACTCCACCACTGCCGTCGTTTATTATCCAAGAGAAATTATTTTCTTAGAAGCATGTGAATTTATAGTGTACCCTGCCTAATACAATACCCTTTTTAAAAATTAGGGTATAATAAGGGAATATAATACGGTTTATTTATCGGCAGAACCCGTTAGTAGCAACATAAAAAAGTTTTCCTAAAAATACATAACACTCCAAACAAGGATGGGCCGCAGTGAGAATAAACGAATGCGGCTATCCCTTCGATTACCGCCAATTTAAATACGTAGTGTTTGTTGTATGTCCCCACTGTACCAGTTCAGGCCCGTGATATTTTATTCATACCATATTAGTTTAATGTACATATTTCCTCATAAAACCGTTCTTCGACTTTAACCGTTCTAAGAGAAGGTTGAATCAATATAACCTTTAAAGGTAATGTCAAGCACCGCTACACTTATAAGCTAATATAGGACACTATCTCAGCCAAATAAAAAAATAAAGTGCTTCCAGACGCGCGCCATGAATTTTGAGCGAGTATCTGCATTTGAAGTTCGTAGCATTATACGTTCACAAAAGATCATACGAATCACATTCGAAGACGAAAATATACATTTATAAGACGCCTTTCACTTTAACTTCTAAAACATGCATTTTTTGGATGATCAACATACTTTGCACGTGACTTTTAAGTGAGATGTCGAAGCATCGACCTATACAGTGATCAGTGTGGATATCTTGCACTGTTACAGTACGATCAACGTTACTATGTTTCACCTAGTAGAGCTTCGGAAACCTATCAACGACCACGTATATATCATCCAAAAACATAGACTAGTTGTATGAAAAATGAGTAGAATTTGTGCCACACTCAAATGATTTTCCATTTACGTGATATTGAGTGGGCATCAATCAACGTGTAATTCCAAAGCCACCTTCTGACATCAGCGCCGTGTTGTTCGCTTGGAGGGAAGACAAGAAATATGACCCGATCTTGTTCGTCGAGCATACATTTGAATCAGATCGGTAAAAGTCACTTTCTACACCGGCAAGATTTTCAACAGGCAGAACTATTGCAAAACAAATTGCTCAATAGTTCAAATGATTAAGACAACAGAAAGATTAGGCTACTGCCACTGATTTGGCACACGCAAATCGCAATAAATATTGAAGATGAAATCTTTCGTACAACATAGTTGAGAAGTCACCCTTCTAAGATGAAAGGTAAGGTCGGGCGACATTATAAGGGCTTGTCGCATCTTTGAAATCGAAATTCAACCTGCATTTGATCAATGAAATTTAAGCGGGCGTGTTAGAAAATGGGCTCATTCAGGATAAAATTTATACGACTTCTACGCGTTTGGGTCGCTTCAGGTTTGTCAAGACCCAGCTCAAACAAACGTCTGAACTGCCGATAAGTAAAGTCGGCAATTAATTTAAGATAAATAGCGCCATTTTTCAGGATGTAAACAACAGATGAGACGCAATTAATTTGCAAAGTAAGGAAACTTCGTCTATAAATATATTGCCCTGAACCTACTGTCACTCAAGCTAGCACCTAAACACCGGCAGTCAGCAATAAAGTGCCCGAGACGTGGATCTGACGTTAAGGAGTATGTGCAACAGCGTGTCGGATTACCAAAAACTGGCCGGCGTCAGTAGAGAAGGAGCGCATTGCTAATCTAGCTGTTATGTAGTACAAAGGCTTGAGTAAAGACTTGATTTCTGAAAATTAAAAGGAAGTATAGTCGACTTATCAAGCTATGTCAAATATGCTTTTGTTAACCAACATTTCCTGAACTTGTTCGAAACTTTTGAAAACCACTTCTCGAAGAAGAAAACCTTATACAGTCTGAAAATTCAGCACATAGATGAGTTATCAAATTGATTCAATAACAGATCATGGCTTACCAACCATTACACTATCAATTACTGATATCTAAGCCTTTTACAATTTTACTAAGCATTACAAGCTTGATAACCTGCGGCGTAGGTAGTGAATTTGTCATGAAATCTGCAAGCTGTTTAGCAGTAGGCACCTACTTCATTTTAGCCCAGCGCCTCGAACTGCGTCTCGCACAAAATGATTGTGTACATCAGTATTCTTCGCACGAGACTCGTAACTAGCATGTTATGTCATAGATATCACGGCTTGGTCATCAACATTCATGATGGTATCAGGTATCTAGACCTCTCCGAGATCCTGAAGTAGATGACTAAGACACCTTGTTCATTTTGCCGATAGAGACGGATCCATATAATTGGTTTCGGCAGAGGAAATCTCAAACGGCGTCCTACCGCTCGGAATTGTAGACAACTTGAGCATTGCATAGTGTCACTAGCATCCCAGACATAGATCGAAGTATAAACACTTCGCCGATATAATAGAAATGGAACAGCTTCTTGCTATTTTTGCCGGGAGGGCGGGAGGTGGTAGGATCGTCATCGAAATTGATGAAGCGAAGTTATCAGTCACAACGGTTTCGAATTGAGAATCGACAGTGGCCTCAAGACCAGACATGAATAAATACCTTTAGATGGCTAATCTCGGAAAATAACGACTAACTCTATATGCACAGGATATACTGGTAATGTGGATCAAAATACAAACATTGTTACCACGATCACTATACTACGAGTTGGTGGGATCACATTATATATTAAAGCCGAAAAACGCTAGCGTATGGAGCTACGGTAGATTAGTAGAACATTCGCCTAAAATATAGATCGGGTCTATGGTAGACCATCCGATATAGTATGTCTAAGCAGATCCGGAAATGACCAGCCAACCAGCGAAGGATTGTGCCGTCGATAATGGGTTTACTATTACCATCTGCCGCAATCATCGGCTATTATAAGTTCAAGGGAGAGTAAATTATGATTTGGTCGTTCTTTGCCGGCAATAAATACGACACAAGTTTGATAGTAGTCAAGTTTGATGGATCGTCAATGGTTCATGTCAAAATACAGTGGCTTGCTGACATGATTCGATATTCCTGTCAATTTTGACTAGGTGAAGGTTATAATCTCTGAAGATTCTAAATTATACTACAAATGCTTGGAGGTACAGTAAGTATGCCACTCGGATTACAACCGATCTACAATATAGAATGATTAAAATCCTAGCCACTTTATGAATTGCATTTATATGATATGGATGCTGGTCACGTCATGATTTCTTGCACTTAAAAAATAATGGAATGAAAATCCCGGTCGGCTCTCGAGCACCGTGTTGAAAGCAAGAAGAAAGGACCACGAACACTTCAATCGACAATAAGTTTTGAATATTTCGAATCGTTTAGATGGAACAATTATGCTACTACAAGCATCTTCGACTGCAAGGTGGGAAGCTGCTACCAAGCCGACACAGAGGATATGGCAACCCCTCCAAGATCTTGCAAGATAAAATGATGTATATATTTATGGCGATCGAATAAATCAACCCCCAAAATAATAACTTATATTCGTCCATAAAAATATGGCAGACAACTTCTCGAGTATACTTGTAAAAGAAGCTGCAATCGCGCTAAGATAGCGTATTAATATAAATTTGATTAAAGCGATGTACTATCTTCTGACCGATCGCAAAGCAGTAATAAGATTCACGTGAGGGGTTGATAGGTTAGGTTTAAACATAATTGTTTCAGAAATCTTATAATAATCTTCATGATAGTCTAATAAGAGTTCATCAGGTAGTTGATTGGTCGTACATACCAGCGCACCACGTCCCATGCTCAATTAAAGAGGAATTCCAAACAGTAACAACGTGATAAACGATAACAAGCCACGATGACATTGAAAATAAACGAGAATCGAGCAGAAGAGACTTTGATACAAACACTGGCTATTTGCTTAAGATGCACGATACTGACATTAAGGTATAAGATCGGTACGATTTATATGGCGCCTTTTATTTGCTATATATATTGCTCAAGATTGGACAAGAGAAGGCACAACTTTATATATACAATTTACGGATTTAGATCGTGGTGTACGGCAAAGGCGATACTACTTGAGCAATTAATCACGAAAACGAAGTATTCTTTACCGAAAAGATGGCTACATCGTATCGGCAGCAATGAAAATTTCAAGGGTCCGATCTGCAGTGAAGGATATTTTACAAGTCACGGTCCAAAATAAGGAAGATCGGCATGATAAAATATGTAGTGCATAATGAAGTCATAGTGACTTCCAAAGTATGTCTGTATCAAAACAGGTCAAAAATAGACATGCGCGCAATTTGGCACATATGGGTTGCTCAAAATTCCGTTTGGCAAAAATGAGAAACGACCACGCTGTGCGATTAATAATCGCGGTTACCCCATAACTATTGTTTATGAATGTATCTATTTCATTTTGAATGACTATAGAATGATACGCGGAACGATAAATATTCGAGCCATTAGTTATAAAGGAAGGTCGTTTTGATTTCGACGAGGCACTACCACTGAGGCATTGCTTGGAAAAAGATCTCAAGGAAGGCGATTTTATAGAGACTTGGTATTGGGTGGGATATCTTATAGGAAAACCCGATATGGGCAATGAGTTCGCAAATTTCTGGTGATATAGAAACGATACCTAGACCAAAGTAAGGCGGATGAATTAGATCAAGGTTGTAATACTACAAAGTAGAATTTTGGTTATTACGGGGTTGTGTAAGACAAATAATGTCGAGTTGATGTACCCACAGGAAAAAGAATTTGAAGGCTTATTGCGAAAAGAATTTGAAGTTTAAAGGTGTGCTAAAATGTCTAGCATACAGACTGGTGGGGTCAAAAAAGTAATTAAGTGTAGTAAATGTGGTTAAAAATATTATTCGTTTGTACATTCGTATATGAACATTTTACCAGGAAATGTGTAAAGACCGAGGTAAAATAAACAGATGATCGATTGAGAGTTTAATGATATATTAAACACAAAATATTTTTTTCTTATGCAACTCAGTTTAAAGGCAAGATAATAATAGACTTTTTGTTTGCATACGAGCAGTCAACTATCCACGATAGTTTAAGACTTCAGTGCAAACACAATTTACACAAATGTTATTTGCAATCGTTGATATTGTATTACAGATTAAATAAGCAAGGTCGACGTTCTGCCGAGACCGGCAGCCAAACCCACGCATTAAGATAGCGTGATTGTTACCAAATACTCGAGGTGGAGTAATATATACATAACACACTGACCAGTGATCGGCACATTCAATTTATCTTTCAGAAAGACTCGGACGACATATAAATTTGGCATTGGCGTTGTTTGCGTTGTCGACGAAAATTCAATAGAAAAGCTCAGGTCTTCGTTGATCTGAAAGATCGGAAATTCTGGCCCATATCATCAAATACAAGTCGTTGAACCAACTCGAATGCAAAGTAGAAAAACCTATGTACCGATATTACCCGAAATGCGAAAGGGCAATACATTGGCAAGATGTAAAATATATAATAACAATGACCTTGATCAAAGCAAATATTATCGTGCTTTTGAACCAATTCAAACTTTAAGTTCGATTCGTCGTGTCTATTGCACGAGCGCGAATCAGATAATAACATTATTAAGTATAAAAATATGATGGAACAGCGTATCAAGCTGAAGTAAATTCAAGGGAACGAGTGTGATCCGTAAAATCGACCATGGAGAAAGATCACCGGGAGATCAACAACAGTTTATTTTGAGAAACTGATAGCCTACAAGTCTTATAAATTGAGGTAGTGATGTGACCGGCAAACACATTGACTGAAGAACCCGCTTTTGTGTCTGATAAACCGTCGAAATGCTTTTTTATCTCCGTATAGAGCACGAATAACTGGCCTCTACCTATAACTGTTAGTGGCTTGCAACGATTTCGTAGTCGATCTCAATTAATAAACCTTTGTTTTATAAAATCGTTTTCGTAAATACAAGACAAGCAATAAGGTGTCTTCGTGACGGATTTATAAGACCTGTAGTGAAAAGACGGCTGATTTTACTGATTCAGTCGCTACAGACACCGTAGGAATATGATCTGCTGGAATGTTCTTGAAAAAAGCGAGACGACATTCTCTAGCACATCGACAAGAACCTGCTGCTTTGGCCTAGGTGAGTGATGGACGCATAAGATAGATAATGGTTACAGCCGATAACTACAATTCATTTATGGACACTTATACGGATGGTCTCCCGCGACCAGCCGATCCGCGTTCGGAAAAATTCGGGTGCGATAGGGCGAAAAGCACGTTTTATCTTACTCACGCAGTGGTTTTACGATATGCGTGGGGAAGCGCGTGTTTTTGGAGCAGCACGCGCTTAAGGTTTTAATCAACTATAGTTTTGTTGATTTATATTGAATTTGAAACAATTTAAAGTTTATGTGCTATTCGATATTTTAGAGTCACTTATAAAAGTACTGCATGAAAATGGATATGGGTCTTTATCCATTTACTAGAGAAGTAGATCCATGAATCTGTACGCGCGCTTTCTTGTTTGTATTGTATACCTACATTTGTACAAAGTAATATTAGCAAAGTCAACACATGATGGGTTACCCAAACAAGATGTAAGATGGTAAAGCTCCGTTACATTCAGCGGCCTAACGAATAGAGTGTTAAGATTCCACAAATGATGCCGACAGGTTTTGATCCGTGATGCTGGGTTCAGAATAAGTGCGTATAAAGTTAGCGAGTGCGATTTGGATCAAAGTCATTAATAATAAAAGGTCGGACGCCCATCATAAATAGTGATCTACGAGAAATAGAAAGGAGTCGATTCTGAGCAAGACGGCGATCTTGAAAGACAAATGCTTGCAATATCGCCTTCTTGCAACCACTTTCATGTGTCGTTCTGGCGGTTAGCTTGGTCTTTTTCTACTGCGGCAAGTCACAGATCAGCGTCGTTATCCTGAGATTGGAACTGGTGTGGAAAGTCTACTCATGAGCAAATGTTAAAATTACTAAAAAATAAATCTCATACTTCTTCAAATCAATGAATCCATCGAAGCCTTCGAAAATTTTAGCCTGGGCCTAAATTGACGTTTTTGAGTAATGTCAAAATCCAATTGTCAGCGATATTCATGCTTTAACGAGTAAAATAAATTGCGGACCAAAATAAAATCATGTGCACCATTAAGGATGGGCGCGTAGAACGGTGCATAACCGTCTTACCCATATGACTTCATTTTTCAAAGTATCATTACCTAGATCATGATAAAGTCCGAATGCTCGTTGCTACTTATAATCTACCGGCGCACAAAAACTATTCCGGGCGGCCATAATCGATATCAATACAAAAAGTTGGCTATTCGATCTACTTGTTTGTGCAAAGTGTCTCGTTCAATCGACGTACTTTGACTCCCAACTTAAGGCCAAGGTATAATTTGTTACGAAGACTTATCTTTCTTGAAGTATGGATGACGAAATACGTCATATCCAGGTCAAACGAATTTGACGTTTACAGATGTGGTGGAGTGTTATTCACTGATTTGATGATGCTATTGCGAATCTTCGCTGTCGCTTTGAATACAGTAAAACAAAGGGGAACTCGAATTCAAATATATCATTACTAATGAAACTGGTGAATCCGATAGGTTGATGGTTTGCACTCTTCCCAGCAAGCTCGATCGACCATATTAATTTTTATCGTTTTGAGGATATATAGAAAGACGATCGAGAAAAAAATCTTCGATTTATCGCGTTTGTTCGTGGAAATAAGCTCAACATGAGTCGATATTATTTATAAAAAACCTATTTGTAATCCGAAGTTAATTCTTGATAAACGTGTCATCCGACCACTCGAGCCGCCTCGCGATATTGTCTCCGAGCTACCAAGATTCACATTGACCGATCGCACATTAGATAGGATTTGAGAGCCCTCGCGCGTGGCCAAACAATACAGGGTCACTGCGATTGGTATCGAGATCGGTATAATCTGACGTTATCACGGGCGAATTAATTTCTTGCAGAAAAAGAACGAAGAGTGCACATTTCGAATTAAATTACACTCTGGTCAATGTTGATCAAACAAGTACAACAGATACGACTCTGCCTATCTGCATCATAAACCAGATGCCACGTGTTACAAAACAATTCTCATTTGTCGTGACCTTTTTCTATTATATCACCATCGAATACGTAGAGGCGGTATTGAAGCGCGATTGTGATCATTGTGCGCACATTGTGGTCCAGTCAATTCGTGCGGTTAGCATACTTTTGCGATATTGTGGTGAAGTCGATCCCTCGAATTTGTGGATGTAAAACGCTATCTTTCACTTGCCAAGACTTGCCGAATCACGAATGGGATACTTCGATATGTGCAGTTCTGTATAGCCTTGTGCACACCTTTAGGCCCGTAACTAGACTGGATTGATTTCTTCGTTACGGCCTCGCCACGTGTTTGTGATCGCGGTATTATCCCTGTAAGATAACCGTTTCACAGAGATCCAATTCGCTTGTATCATTCTAGTCATTGATCGCCTAGCTCCCATCTTTTAAACACTTGATGCGTCTTGAGATATTATAATTCAGTTCGTGGCCTTGTTTGATGTGCCCAATTGCAGTTGGGGACTGTAACTTTATGCGCGATCCAGGACCAATATTGTGGGATCGGTCATCGCGATCTTGGCCAACAATCTTTAAAGGGACTTTTGTGTCCTATGAAGCGTATGCCTAAAGCTGTTTGGAAGCACATAAAGTCATACCTGGAGAAAGGAGCACCCATTTTAAGCAAAGGAGTTGAATCTAATTCTGTACATGAGCAAGTCAAATATCAGCTACCCTTTACTATTGTATGTATGAGCCACATGATACTCTTATACCCAATATCACTTTGATGCTTTGGTGGCTCCCCAATTCGTGTCAAACATCCAACAAGTGTCTTAATAACTTGTTTATTATCACATTTTCCTGCTTCTGATCGAAACATCACCATCTCCGCATATTGCGGGTATAAACGTATAATTGTTAACATATCAAAAATAGTAGGAATATCTATAAACTTTATTTCAATTATGCTTTATCAAATTTGCGGTATCCGTTCGAATATATTCCACCGTCTCTTTTCAGTCAGATCTTTTATGACTTGTCATATGAACCTTTCCTCAATTTTTCTTATCAATTTCCACGTTCAGACGTCGTCAAAGATCCTTTTGAGAAGATAAGTCATGATCTTCAAGTGTATATATTTATGCATTGCTAAGTGGATCGTGATACAATCCAAATCTGGCTCCAGCTGGCTCACTAAATCTTCTCACATGTCATTTGTATACAAATCACCCAGTCTCAAATTCACTTTGTTGATACAAACAATTTGTGTCGGATTGGTTGAGATTAGATATATTGCCTATCGCATTAGTCGATACACCATTCCGACCGTCGAAAATTCCACCGTAGAAGTACCGACTCCCTTGTTGTCAATTTTTCAATGCAAAGCTTGAAATATAATTTGATTTTGTCATACAAGATTACTACTAACATTTCTAGGGTCTTGACTGATGGCACTGGCACCTACTATTTAATCATAATCGTCATACTTAGGCATCCATCGATCGAAAAAAACAGTCGTGTACATTTTAGCGAGTTGCGGTCATCTACCCGGATTTATGCCCAGGGTGGGCAGGAAGTTATGGCGCCAATGATTAATTGCTTTTTCCACACTGAAACCTTGTAACTGATAGTGCTTCTACGAGATTCGAAAACCTAATAGTACATATCTGCCCCGCATAATCCTTATATGCGGCCACCCTTTCTATATTCCACGTATTCATAGCTCTTATCTATCAAATTTTGGCTTCCGTAATTGCAGTATCATCCACCAAATTGTATGTCCCTCATTGTCGAGAATCGCGGTCCATAACGTCTTACATGATTGCGATCTATGGATCGCGTGACTTCCGCGAATCTTGGACATATTATCGTCGCCATTGTGATATCACTGCTCTCATCATGTCGTATCGGCATGCTCCATCCCTCAATTCACTCCGGTCGCCAACGCTGACTACGATATCTTAGTCCCAGCCCGTCATCACGTACTGAAGTCTTTTCGGACATAGCTGTGCACAAGTTTTGTATTGCAGCCATAAACCATATACCATCACTTTACCTCAAAGCTGCTAACTGTTAGCATTGATTGGTCGCCCTGACGCCGATATTGTCGTGAAATAGTAGCCTCACACATGTGCTAAAACGACTGCACATTTCGGAAAGATTATCGTAGGCCAACCTCGGGGACCCCACAAAGCGTATGTAATTGCCGATGATAAACGAACGTCGCTATATGTGAAGCGTAAGGAAGCGGGGCTTGGCGACACACTGGATTGATAATCTGTACGAAAAAAAGAACTTGATTCATCGGCGTCCTGGAGTTTATCAGGATCGAATTAAGGCAGACGATCCAACAAAGTAATGAGGATATACGGATGGGAACAAGTGACCCGGAGAACCAGGTTGACCTGACAGATTTAATAGGTTACTGTGACGCTCAGTCAAACCAGGGGCCTCAAAGTGATATGTGAAGCGGTCCAGAATATAGCACTGCAAATAGGGTGAGAATTAAAGGCAATTTAATTGAGAGGCCATGATATGTGACATAGGGTCCAAAAGTATTTTGGCGAATGATTTTACAATGGTCGGACGATATACTAGGGATGTGAGTACAGGGGTGGTTTTAGCAATGTCATTACTTAAATCAACAATTTCGATTTCTCTTCACTCAATCTGGTAATGACATCGTATTTCAAAAATCGAAATGCTAAAGGGTACAATTGTTTTGTCATGATGAATGGATGTCTTATTACAACAATCATATCTCGGAGCCTTTGTTATGCGGATAAACTCAGACCTGATCGATCAAATGTAATATATATGAGGCAAGTTATTTAAAATAATACATGAATTGATGGTATGTACCCACGACATAGGTGACAAGTATTATTACAGTTCAAATATTTGATGGACTAGTGGGATCGGTTATAAAGCGATCCAAACAATATTTTCATCCAGGATCACCAAGTAATTACACAAGCATGGGATCGGTCACGAAAAGCTGTGGGACTGGGCTTTGAAGGGAACGGCCTTGGATGGGACTGTCCATCGAAGGGAACGACGTTGGATGAAGCTGACCAATATAACCTCCCAGCAGAATCGGGTTATGGATAAAAGAGCACGGTTATCGATTGAAACTAGCGGTCACGCTCATCGAGGGTGATCAGAGGTCACGGGCAGCAGGGAAACCAGCGGTCACGGGCAGCAGGAAAACCAGCGGTCACGGTCATCAGGGGAACCAGAGGTCTTGGTCAGTGGGTATGCACTGCTAAATTTGAACAAATGTGTGGTTGGTGGAGAACTACGTCACAGAAGCTAAAATATATAGAGAGGCATTAGCTTATTTCTAGCCACTGATGGATTATAACAAACAGTATTAAGTTTCCTATGTATACGCGCGTCATCATCCCTCCGGGATGAAATGCCAGAGGCCTTCCGATGTAAATGTTTTGTTTTGAATGTTTTTGCTACAGGTTCTTTTCTTAATTTCTTGGCTATAGACAATAACACTCATTAAAGTTAGCCCGTGATAGGACGCGGCAAGCATATAACGGTAAGGTATTCAGACGGCTCAAGTTCTCATAAGACAAATTGTAATAATAATTAACATTTGGGCAAGGCGCCTTTATGGAGCATACTTTTTACTGGTACTGAAAAATTAACTGTCAATGGGGGACACACACACCCAGTCAAAGTGTAAGTAATCATTTGTCATAATTCATAGCGTAAATGGAAAAGAAACAAAGGCATCGCTTTTTAGAGTAAACAGCACTGCGATATCGACCATGGCTGAGAAGACCTTTCTTGCATGTGTGGTGGAGCGGGGTTCACAAAATTGCTGATGTGATACCGCCTCTTCACTGGTGTCCAGAAGACCGACTATTGGAGGGTGTAGTCCGATTCCGTGTTATTGATTGCCTTCTTCACCTTGTGTACCCGTCGGTAGGGCGGGATAGCACGATTCTCGGTGGAATCTTGTCGATGCTAAACTTGACTGTGTTTTAGACGGGGTGATCACGTGGAAATCTTCACACGATCACAGGCCACTTGTAGGTACCCGATATGCGCAACTTGGATCTCGACTAGATCGCTTTGTTCAATATGTAGATCTTGATCTTCTTGACCTTCTGACCACTTGAGCCTTCTCGCGATCTTTATCACTTTCGCTTTCTTGCTGCGTCCGATCGCATTTGTTGTAATGTCGTGATAGATTCCTGAACGCACCTGGCCCAACAATCCAGGTGCAACACTTTTGTAGACGAGAGGCTTGACTCTTGATGTCGTCGGTAGGCCAAAGATCCAACCCGGTAGAGATGACGCGTGTCTTTTAAAGTAATTTGAACTATGTTAAATGTTATCCAACAAATTGAGAAACATGCGACAAAGCCTGTCTTATGCAATCGGCAATCGCCGCGTGTCGCCCGATGAATCCCTCTGTCTGTTCTATCCCTTAGACGTCTGATTTACTACCAAATCCTGAGTCCGATCAGAAATTGATCTGGGACGATCCACTTTTGGATCGGGTCCATTCTGGGTTCATATCCACTCTTGGACCGGATCCCTTACAAGGTCGGATCCACCCCTGGACCGTGTCCACCGTAAAATCGGATCGAATCCTGGGCCGTATCCACCACTATAAGATCGGATCCACTCCCGGACACGATTCCCTCTTAGATAGGATTCACTCTTGATGACTGATGCCACTCCCAAATCGACTTTAGTAGTCGTCATCCACCCATCCACACTTCTTACCGAGTCCGGGTGGCACGGTAACCCTTTCTTCGTACCTTTATCACATCCTTGTTCAATTCACTTCTCTACAATCGTTCCCCGTATCGGTAGATGGAGGGCAGCGTCAGTCTAGCTGTATCTTGTCTCCTTGGTCACCGCTTCATCAAGGATTCTTTTACTCGCTCCCCGTCTTCTCAGACGCTAGTAACCGAATCTTTCATTTAAGCCGTAGCCGCTCCTTCCGTCACACCTAAGTTTTGTCCAGCTTCATCGAATGCTCCCTTGATATATACGGATCCGAATCTTACTGGTACCGCACGGGCGAACCGGGAATCCTCTTTTTGAGTTCCTGAGTTAGTCCTTTCGTGGCCACAAGACGTCAGGAAATGAAGGATCTGATGCCCTCTCTCTTCTATCTTTTCGACGTCCAGCAATTTATACTGGAGCAATAATAATCTGGAGGAATGCTTGATAGATCAACGGATCCACAATGAAAAGTTGTAGAAGGAGCTACACAATCTGTACGCGTCTGCTGCTTCATAAGTAAAATTCGCGCAAGAAAAATATGATAGTCTGCGTCAGAAGCATGGCAAGGCTCTTCAGCAATATTTGGAGTTTCAGCAAGATCCGGGCAACCGCCGGGATCGGTCGGAAGAAAGTAAATGCATGAAGTCAGCACTTTACAAGGCCAAGATCGATCGCCGTACCGTCTACGAGAAATTCCATCGAGCTATAGTGT
>CANTFL010000674.1:0-21176 GCA_947650285.1 Hyaloperonospora brassicae
TATTCGTTTTTGCAATATGCTTGTCATGGTCAGAGGAGAAGCCAGTGTCGTTTTCGAGCCAATAAACGTCGCCATGGCTGCCAGCGAATCCTTCCACGATTATACACTCAGTACGTAGCGCGATCACCGATACGTAGCAAGACAATTTCTACACTTCCAGTATGTTTTTCCCAACACGTCACTACACCCAAAATGCAAAACTCCACGTAGTCATGCATTAACTAAGAGACAGGAGCAAGGTCTGTGACTCGTCTGCTCGATGGACAGATCGATGGCGTCTCTCCGATGCTGTCGACGTCGCTTCCTTCGGCATTTCCACGAAAGACTTTGCTCCTGAGCTGCACGTTGTAGAACGATCGACGAGAGTAACTATCGCAATGTAGCATCGGTGGTACTGGCCGTCAAACTTCGAATCGCACGTGGTCATTACTGGTCGTGCTGGAGATCAATTTGGTTGTAAATATTTTAGCGGAGCAACACTGCTCCTTAAGTCAGAGAAAGGCTTTAACGCTCTACGAGCAACTTTGGTTCAAAGAATCCAACTCAGAGAGTCAACAAGCTCAGAGAGCTTAAGGTCCCTGTTCCAGGGGGACCAAACGATTCAAATCAATCACATGACAGAGTGCTCAAGAGAAGATACCTTTACAGGCGTTGCTAGCTCTTCCGATCAAGACGCCTCGTAAGGCACGTGTCTTATGCTGATAAAAATGACAACTGAACTTTATTTCTTCTTTTATCCTAAAAGAACACCTTAGAACAACGTAATTAACCTACTCGCCAATGTCCTAAATAAAACCAACTATAAAATCTCGTAATCAATGGTTGACAGAAATCAGTCTTCAACAATTGATACTGTGTTCCAATATCACTTTAAAGGGGATCCCATCCCTTGTGTGCACCACACCTATTGTCGACTACTAGCCGACGTGTAACCCCGTTACACCCTCCCCCACCGGACTGACGTTTCCACGAACTTCATTCGACTTCTTCCCTCGAAGTGGGTGGTGTGTGTGCTACAACTTCTCGGTTTGACAAAACACCGACCACCATAACTTTGCCACCTAACGAGTCTCAGACTTTTATTTCTACCTCGGCCTCGATGAGAAAGTTGACTACGGTAGCAATAACAATGTCCATGGAGATGAAGGGAAATCGTTCAACTCACTTGTGCCTGACGTACGACCTCTTTTAACACCCGATTCGTTCGTTGAACGTGGTGATACCACCGCACCCGGGGCGCAGCATCATACAACATATGCAGATGAAACATCATCATCAATACGATTGATGAGCAACAGGAATTAGTTCTCCAACGAGAGGAGGGTAATATTCGTCGCGCTCGAACCCAGATGGTCATTCAAAACCGGTGCGGCTATGTATTTTCAATGCCTGACGTGGAGTAACGTCTCCGCCAAACGGAATGCCGTAGCCTTTCAACATGGGACATTGGTCCAGAGGCTACGTCGCCTGAAGACATCGCCTTGCGCCAGTCCCTACATGAGAGGTATCTCGAACCTTTCCTGATCACTCAAGGTCAATACAAGGCTCACCTATAGAGCTTGGCTCGTGGTATTTCGGTTCGACCGATTGGGAGCGTAATCATCTTGTTGTTTGCCGGTGAGTTGCCTGAGGAGGAGGATAATTCATCCACTGGGTGTACCGAAACCGACACCTCAGCAGTATCTCAGCTCTGAGATTAAGTGCCAATGAGACCAGTGTTACGGAACAAAAGATTCGGTACGTATACTCCAAGATCAAGGCCAGTATACAGTTGCGCAATCGCACACGCTATGCTTCGGCTACGCCAGTAGCCGCGGGTTACGGTCCTTGGGTGCGGAGCAACCCGCTACCTCTCATCACTATTGGTGAGAAGCGCTCTAGGTTGAGGGATGACCCTTGCCACAATGTTCAAAAACATCCACTGCGTATGGGCAGTCCTGCCGAAGGGGTATCTCAAACTCCCATGAGTTCCTTGACATAAGTACCCTCCCCACTTCACCAGATACTGTCATTGGCCATGACGACGACGTCGTTTCAGTAGTTTCTCCACATGGAACTGATGGTGCCCTTGCTCATAAAGCAGCATCGGTGGCGGTCGGTGTACCGAAGGATGAGCATGAGAAGGTGCTTCTCGAGGTGAGTGGTCTCTGAAAGACATTGGGTAAGATCCAGAGTGCGCTCGACGCGATTCGAGCCCGTGTTCAGGCGTTGGAGTTGGGACAAGCCCGTGTTCAGGCATTGGAGTTGAGCCAAGCTCGGGTGGTTGGCCAGCTTGACGTCCTGATTCGGATTCAGCAACATATGATAAGGCGAACTTACGCGGCGAAAGCGCCTCCAAGTTCAAGTGGAACGGATCCTGATACCGCTCAAGCAAGCCACCGTAGAACACTGGATGTGTGCGCAGTTTGCGCGGAAGGTTGAGCGTATACGCAAGTCCCTTCTCAGCAACGACCGTGAACGGTCTAATGAAGCGCGGGCGAAACTTTGTCTTGAAGACAGCAGACACTACATTTGTAGGTAGATTTTTAGCATTGAGTAGAGCATGGTCTCCGACGTCATAACGTTCAATACAACTCCTGCCTTTAGCATCAGCTTTTTTCTTCTGATTGTCTTGGCTATCAGCCAGTGCATCACGTACGTTTCGTAACACATTTAATCGCGTTGCGAAAAACTCGCTTACCTGTTTTCGAACAGTAGAAAGGCTGATATCAGCAAGCCGATCGGCCACACCTCCCCCACCAAGCCCTGAACCACGCAGTGGTAGCGTTAACAGAACGAGAGTGTGTGGGAGACCGTTCACGTAGAACAGAGTAAAGCCTGTAGAGGCATAAACAGCATTGTTTAACGCAAACCCAACAACAGGAAGCATCGAGCTCCACCGTTTTGGCGTTTCAGCACAAACACTGCGTAACATGTCACCATTGACGCGATTGACTCGATCGGTTTGACCATCAGTCTGCGGATGATCCGCCGTGGGCATGTCCAAACGTGTGCCGAGCAACTTGAAGATGGACTTCCAAAACTTCCCAGTGAAGCGAGGGTCTCGGTCAGAGACAATTGCCTCAGGCAAACCGTGTTGTCGAAACACTCGATCGATAAACAGCTTTGCTGTACCCTCACCATCAATGGTATCTGTCACAGCCGCCAAGTGAGCTGTCTTGCTCAAACGGTCAACAAAGACCACAATACCCGTATTTCCATTTGCCTCTTTCGTCAAAACGAATATGAAGTCCATGCTAATGGACTTTCAACACCCCGAGGGTATGGGTAGACTATCTAGCGGCGCATCCGCATGAGCTGAGGGTTTCACCCGTTGACACGTTCACACGTATGCAAATTTGTGCCCACCCATTTGTATAGTTTGGGTCATCAATAGCATTGGCCAACTGAGCCGTAGGTCTTTTCAAG
The DNA here is from genome assembly GCA_947650285.1 of Hyaloperonospora brassicae. Lineage (NCBI taxonomy): Eukaryota > Oomycota > Peronosporomycetes > Peronosporales > Peronosporaceae > Hyaloperonospora > Hyaloperonospora brassicae. The sequence continues at coordinate 3,409 of CANTFL010000674.1, forward strand.
ACCGAGATGGCCACTCAACGCAGTGTCATGCGCCTCATAGAGGATCCGATACTTCAACTCCTCATCATGAGGGACAACGATGCGAGGGTTATCCTCAACATCCGTGCTATAGCACAACAGGCCTTGGTCGTTGATATATAGATGTAGCCTCGCACGTAATCGTGCCGACAAATTTATCTCGAAGCCCTTAAACTCCTCGTTCCCTATAGCACGTAGCAGAGCTACGCAATGTTCATCTTTGGCATATGACGAACGAATGAGGTCAGTGACCGATGACAACAGAGTAGTTACATGAGCAAGCTCATAGTCAGGCCTACGTGACAACGCATCATCCAAAGCATTCTGCTTGCCTGGTTTATGCTTTACCTCGAATTAGTACTCGGCAAAGAAGGAAAGCCAACGAGCCATTCTCTGAGAGAGGTGAGGCGACTGGGTGCAGTGCGCAATGACGCACCATCGGTGTAGATCACAAAAGGCTTAGAGGCAAGCAGATTAATCTGAATTTGACAAGAGCATACCTCATTGCAAGTAGCTCCTTTTCATGAACTGGATAGTTCTTTTAAGCAGCTTTGAGCTGCCGAGACTCTACCTCAATCACGCGCTATCGTCCCTCGACACCTGTCTGCAACAGAGCACTGCCGATGGCAAAGTCAGATGTGTCACAGACGACACTGAAAGGACGATCAGGATCGGGCAAAGCCAAGATTGGCGCATGAAGAAGACTCTCTTGAACATTCGTAAAGGCTGCATGATCGGTGCTAGTACAGCACCATTCCACATCCGTTTTAAGGAAATTGGATAGTGGCCGAGCCATGTCCGCATAGTTCGCACTATACATGTGTAAGTAATTGGCAAGACCAAGCCACTTACGTAAGTCCTTTTGGTTCTTAGAAACCGGCCAATCGACTATGGCTTTTACCTTAGCGGGATCCGCTCGAAGGCCTTGATTCCCATCGAAGCACCCTAAAAAGGCAATCTCTTGTGCACCAAAAATGCACTTAGAGGCGTTAACATACAACTTGTTTGTGCGCATGCACTCGAGCACTGCTCGTAAATGGTCGATGTGATTATCCACATCCGGCCGACCGTTTATAGCACGACTATGAACGAAGAAGTCATCAAAGAAAGCCTGTGCATAAGCTCGGTGAGGTCGAAACAGTTGCGTCACAAGACGATTGAACGTAGCTGGGGTATTTGATAACCCCTGTTTCATCACAAGCCACTCCCAGAGCATACCGCTAGGAGTACTGACCGCTGTCAGCGGAATATCGTTCTCACGCATGAGCAATTGGTGATAACCTTCGACTAAGTCGATCGCACTGTACATCGTACATCCCACCATGTTGTTCTAAAGAACATATTTCCTAGGGATTGGTGTCTGAGCCGAAATGGTGGCCGCATTAAGCTTATTGTAAGCTTGAACAATGTGCCACTTCCAATTGGGCTTTTTGACACAGAAGGTCGGTGTGGAATGGGGAGATTTGCTCTCTCGTACCATTCCTGCCGCGTTCTTTGCACGAAAGCAGTCGTCTATGACGTCACACTGTTCCTTCGGTAAAGGCCATTGCCGTGTTACGCAGTATTTAGTTCCAGGAACCAAGTCAATTTCACGACGAACACCTCTATCGGGAGGCAAGACGGACGGTGGGTTGTAACACACCACGTCCTGAAATTCCTTTACCAAAGGATAGAACTGATCAAGAAAATCATTGAGGATCGAAGATATATCAAGGGCATCCAGTGCCGCCTTTGTGTCCTCAAGGACAGACTCGTCCAATAACGAGGATGAGTTCAACTCAATATCCAGCCGAATGACCACTAACTCGGATGATTCTCCTGCATGCAAGGCTTGGCTAAATTTGCCGTCAGACATTTCGTCTAGGTCAAAGAGAGTATCCAAGGACGGAAGAGGCCCAAGACTAATATTGCCATCAATCTGGCCAGTCAACCCATTGACAAGTTTATATAGTGTATTGTTACTATTATCACTTCGTGACTTCTTAGACGTTGGGCACTTAACAGTTGCCACCCGACGCTAAGATTGTTTCTTTAAAGAAACCTTACGCCTCCTAAAGGCCGAGACAGTTGGGTCCCCGTTGTTTCTATTCATCTTAGCACGCTCTATACGAGAGCTCATGTCTTGAACGACATCTGGTGAAGAGTCACATAACTCAAACACTTCACCCAGTGGATTTACACGTACCACTTCACGTACAGCATCCGGGCCTAGCCCTGATCACTCTGGATTCTCGCCAACAATGTCATTACCGACATTCAGTGAGGTGCCATCTCGGCCGCCCTCACTCGGTGGGATTTTACGTGCCACCCCACTCACATCAGAGAAATTACATTATTGGTGTCTCAGCTCTAGGCCAACCATGCCTGCAGCATGCAGTGGCTCAGTATCACAACGAGTATAACTCAACGGAGTATAACTCTCTTCGCATACGGTGAAAGAGCTCCGATCAAAATGGATGTCATTGACGTTGGAGTTAATTAACTCTGACATACCAATGTCCAGCACATTGACATCTCTCGTCAATGGCTAGCTCCAATAGCGCTTTTGTTGTCTAGCAAAGGTGGGCTCATCACTCCATAAAGCTTCGCTAGGAACATTGCGCGTGGCGCCTATAGTCTTAGGCCTACAATCAATCCATGGCTCATGGCGTTCAAGCCAAGATATGCCTAGGATGAGATCATATCTCGAATCCATATCGAGGACAAGGCAGCATTCAATGCTGCAAAGTCCAGAAACTTCACACCTAAGTTCAACGAAACTTTAGGCACCGTGACGCGACTACCAGCCGCTGAACGAACGGTGATCGAATTTCCTTCATGCGCTTTGAGCGCTTCAGCGTATCGCTGACTTCCCTCAAGGGAACGACGTCGAGCATAATTGAATGATGCTCCGGAGTCGATTAGGATCGACGAATGCTTCATAAAGCCTTTAAGTTTCACCCCGGCGACAAACAAGCCAGGCTTGCATCCACACTCTGTGCTGACGGGAACAGAGCTCTTTGGGGCTAAGCCCTGTTTTGCTCTACCTCGTAGAGAAGTAACAGAACTCAGTTCTACCCCAGTAGGGCGCCCCACGCCTACTGGGTGTCGACGTTTCCCCGTTCCATACCAGAATTTTGGTTGGGGCTGGGGTTGCGACACTTAAGAGTCTGTCCTTGCTTGCGAAAAGAGGACGCAAGTTTTTAGTGCTTCCGCACATGTAACAACGTCTCCCATCCTGTCGTTGATCGGCAACATGAATCTCAGCTTCACCTTCATCTTCAGCATTGCTAGGATCCATCGGTTCTGGCTTACAGTAAGCCAAAGTATTTGCTGAGGCTGCCCTAGCAAATGTTGGGTTGTACCCATTCCAACGAAGTCTGGCCGACTTAAAGTTATGCTCAGCATTCTGAGCGATGCTCACCGCCTCTTCAAAAGTCGAGGGATGGACTCGAAAGACCTCGGTCCTGGCAACGCCATTACGAAGACTATCCATAAAGACTGTCGTGTAGACTGTCTCAGGGAGAGGGTCAGACTGCATGGCAGCCATCAGAGTTCTCAGCGCCTGGACATAGTCCGTTAGATCGTTTTTACCCTGACGGGTAGACAAGAAGCGTGAGCGCACGCGATAGGCCTGGTTAGGCGGCGAGAAAACTCCCAAAAGGTCGAGCGTGAGTGAATCCCATTTGGGAAACGTCAAGTTAACCGACGTGCTGCACGTCAGAGCCCACTCCATAGCTCTCCCATTGTGCTTAGAGATGGCCAGCGAGACTCGATGATGCTCAAGTGAGATTATGCCCGATCTCAGGGCCATCTTAATACCATGAATACAGAGAATGAAGATTTTAATGTCCTTTCTGAAGTAATATTTGAAGTCCACCCTAATGGGACGAGGCTTAGCCTCTTCGTCTGGCATGGCCACAAAGCTTGTAGGCATAGCTGACGCTGCTTGTTTTGAACCTGATATAAAAGAGCCGTTCATACTGCATGAAGGTCTCGAAACGCGCATTGAGCACGTTGGGACATTGTGTAGCTAGAAACTCCACACACTCAGGCGCTACGGCCGCGGTCAGCTTATCCAGCGCAATCTTTTGGGCCTCTTTGAGGGGTGTGGATTGCTCCATCCTCACAGAGGGTCAGACTTCACGACTCAGGTGTAGATTGACTACTAGTGATACCAAGTGTAGCGGAGCTACACATCTTCTTAAGTCAGAGGAAGACTTAACGCTCTAACGAGCAACTTTGGTTCTACGAACCCGGCTCAAAGAGTCAACAGCTCCGAGATCTAAGGGTTGGTATAAAGAATCCGACTCAAAGCGTCAACAAGCTCAAAGAGCTTACGGTCCCTGTTCCAGGAGGACCAAACGATTCAAAGAATCAAAAGCACTAAGTGCACAAGGAGTAGCTGCCTTAACAAGGCGTTGCTACCTCCTTAACGATCGCAAGACGCCTCAGAGAGGCACGTGCCTTTTGTTGATCAAAATGGGAATTGAATTTTATTTCTTCTTTTAACCTAAAAGAACACCGTAGAACAAAGTAGTAAACTACTCACTTGTGTCCCAAATAATCCTATTAAAAGATCTCGTAATCAATGGTTGAATGACATCAGTCTTCAACATTTAATACTTGTATTCTAATATTACTTAAACGGGGATCCCATCCCTTGTGTGTACCACACCTGTTGTCGACTACCAGTCGGCGTGTAAGCCCGTTACAGTGCAGGTGTTAGTCGCGCTTCGCGAGAGCACCACAGTTGCGGTGTATCTTTTTCTCATGCGCCAAAATCATACTGGAAGAGCGACTTTTATATGGTCAAAGCATTCCTTGCTGCTGTGCCAAGTAAGCTACAGTCGTGCGTCGATACACATATTTCGCAAATCAGTGCGAGCTCGCTCTCGACAGATGAGGTTGCCGTGTGCTCGTGTCGAAGTTCGGCAGCATGGACATAATTAGGTGCAGGCAACACATACGATTGTTTGCTTTGCACAGTCGAGTATAAGGCCACAACATATCAACTGTTCGAGACAGACCCTACACATTATTCTCTCCGATCTATCGACAGCTGCTCAATCGAGCAGCGGATGTATCGGTACTTATTTTACGCAAGTCGTAGAGCCGCAAGGGTATTGTTGGTCGATAACGTTCCTCAATATACCTCACCTTCAACAACAACAACAAGTCGTAGAGCCGTTCAAGCGGACGCATCAATGCTTATTTTCTGCAAGTCGTAGAGCCGTTCACATGTCGTTGTCTTTCCAGTGCACTTACTTGTAGACGCAACAGTCTCGTACGAGAACGCTCCGGCTCTCACTACTCGTTTTAGCCATCTTTGCGAAGCATGCTGCGACTTTGAAGTGCTAACGATAGCAGCAGCCTGGTAACACGTGCAAGCACTAATGAAAGGTGAGACCATCGCCGTTCCGATCCACAACACCATTTGCGCTACGCGCCAAAGCACGAAGTCCTATATTCTGGCGGCCAGTTGAGTAGCGCGCAACGAACTTGATATCGTCGCTAGAAATGACGGGATCATACTTCTGGCGGACACGATGTCGTACATATAATGGTCCATTACCGTTGCTGAACTGTACGTATGGATAGTTTGTCATTGTTGCCAAGACACGTATGACAAAGCTACAGCAGCGAAGAGCTCTCTCGCCACTTTACTTCGACCTGAAAAAGCTCGCTACGTCGATTTTCTTGAGCTTTCTACGCTCGACAGCGTGTCGTTACGATACATCACGTCTATTTTCTCCATATCGTTGCGTGCCCGCTCGATAGATGCCTTTGCCTTGACGATCTGCTTCCTGTCCATAAATGCATTAGGTGTAACGGGGCACCGACAACTACGTACTGGTCAACTAGTACGGAGTTTACGATCACGGACTGTAGTGTTAGTCAGTGCCCAGCTATATGTAGAACTACACCGAGGAAGGTAAAACGACTAAGGTGAAAGACTCGAGTCGTAGAAAAAGTAAAACTGTTATAAATGTAATACAGTCCTATAGCTCTTGTATCTCTATTTGTCCTGACTTAATTATACTAATGTAACAAAATGAATAGTGACGTCTACTTACCACCCATTGCGCGCGTCTAGCAGCGATTAATGGGTCGATATCATCACGATATCAACCAACGAGTAGACCCTTCGGTCATCTCAACAATATCATCATGCTCTGTGATATTGTTAAAAGAATATTCATCGTAATATTCTTTATTGTCATATTATCCTGTATGACAATATTATATAACGGGCTACCCCGTTACGTCACCCCCGCCTTAACTGATAGTCACCGTGTGACTATCCAAAGTTTCGTGGCCACCCGTTGGATGCCAAAGGGACGGGGACCACTTGTTTGATCAGATCCAATTATGACTGACTTTGCCTCGCATAGCTAACATGTCTATGCCGAGTGATTCAAAGAAGACACAGTCTGCTACTGCGCCCGCCTCTGCGGCAGACGACTCGTCGTCTGATCCTTGTTCTCAGCCTGCAACAGGTGTTGCTGCAGACACATGTGGTATCACACCTCATGGACACGGTGACCCCGAGTTAGGGGTCAGCTACTCTGAAGAGTCAGATGTGTTTGACTCGGAAAAGCCGTTTGAGGCATCGCGTTCACCCGCGGTGCCTCGCTCACCAAAAGACCTGACGAACAAACGGACTCGCAACATACGTCACAATCTTTTTGGCAGTGATGGTGTATACGGTGATGAGTATGGCAACTCATCACAACAGTCAACTCGTGCGCCTTCGCACGAGCGATTAGACGATGGTGCGAGCCGTCGTCATATTAAAAATTGTGGTACCGGCAAAGGTACCACTTCGAAGCGTGATGAGCTGAAGCCGTGGCGTTTGTCTGAACAGGTCATCAATAGCTTGTCTCACGAGTCAAGTCAACACCATCGAAATCCATTATTCGATGCAACTGAGCTTCACGGCTTGAGTTCCAGCGCGAAGAGCTTTCGCGCTGAAGAAGATTTTTATCTCGATGTCTTTCTTAGACATCGATGGTACAACGGCAACCAAAAGCGTGACAAGAACATGCTTTTGGCAGCGTGGAACGGGTTCGTCCAAAACGTCAAGATTTTTTGATGTGAAGGACGGCCCCAGAAACTTGATGCAGTACGCATCAAGTTTGAGAAACGAACGCCAACCGCTACAAGATACCGGTTGCTTCGTTTGTCGCGTAATCAGAAATTCCTTGCCTCACATGGGGAGACCTTTGTGCGAGTTGTGTTGACAACTCGCAAAAAAACAAACGTGACAAAGAAGTAATTCTTAAACCTAAGTTCTCCCTGGGGAAGAGCGCACATCTCAACTGAGATGCGGGACGCGATTGCAAACTTGCAATCCGTCTAGAAGCTCCAAAAGCGCGTGTTTACCGATGGGCCTTCAGACCATTCGGATGAGTCTCGTCATACTGGCGGACGAGACACTCGACATCAGCCATCAGCTGGGATCGAGGTTCCTAGCGTTCATACGATGGTAGATACTCACGCCAGCGGACAAGGTAACTTGTCCGCTTCCCGTTCTTCAATAGGTGGCTCAAAATACGCCCTACGTGAAAGCGTCACCAACCGTGAGAATCCACCAGCGGTTCTGGTGGAGGCGAAAAGACAAGGTCCGGCTCAACCGCCGGGCCTGCAGGAGACTTTGGGTAACCATTGGCGTTACATGACCGAGTTGAGGGCGGACGTCGATCACGAATACGATCGTCGGCGCGGCATGCTGGCGACCGTACGACGTCTTCGTACCGATCGGGAGAAGGACCAATCGGATTTCGCGTTCTTTAAACTCGAGAGAGAACACGAGAAGCATCGTTTGCGCGACGATCTAGAGGCGGCTCGTCGCGAGACCGCGTCGACGACGGACCAACTTGAGTGTTTGGTCCGTGATCACAAGAATCTGTTGGGGATTCTTGAGCGTGCCGGCTGTCTCCGTTCTCGCAAGAGACCTCGTACTGATAGTACGGGCGGAAACGACCAACATAAAACGTAGGATGCGCGCGCATCCTGCGAGGCAACTTAATCGTGTATGCATCGCCCTCGCGGTGCAATACACGAAAGGGACCAATGTACTTCGGCAGTAGTTTACTACTGCCGACACTAGTGACTGCATGTCCAGGTAAGTTTACCGTAGACAGTAGTACTAGGTCGTTAACCTTAAATGAAAGAACATTTGCTATTCCATTCTTGTCTGCGTTCCGTTTCTGGCGGTCCACCGCATTTGCGATGGAGTCCTGTACAAAACCTACCGCCTATCGAGTCAGCAGGAAGTTCTCTGCTGACTTGTTGTTGTGTTCTTAGTGCGCTTCGTGCGCACTGCAAAGAGATCGTTCTTGTCTTTAACGATGGTGTGTTCTTCTTCGCTGGCATTGTCGTTGACGATGCTGAATATCCCAGCATCGTCATCATTGTCTGGTGTAGTAGCAGCGTCATCGCTACTGCTAAGCTCGATTTCCTCGATGTCGACATTATCGACATCGACGTCAAACGTATTGGCATGTGCAATGATACGTGATGAGCAAGAGCCAAAACGATTGTTGCTCGAGCGAGTCCCTCCTCCTTTAAACCAGAGTCAATTTGTATTAGGGAGGGAATACGTGGGTGGCGTAAGCCATTCTCGTAGAACGGTGTATGCGTTGTGGACGCATGCACGTAGTTGTTGATGGCAAACTCAACCATCGGCAAGAACTCACTTAAACTCGAAAAGGAGTGGACGTATCCACGAAGAATTTCTTCGAAGACACGATTTGCACGTTTCGTCTGACCATCTTTTTCGAAATGGTCAGATGTGGATATCTGTAGTCGTGTCCCCAATGTGCGGAACACGGATTGCAAAAACGCCGCCGTCAACCGAGGGTCACGGTCGGACACGAGTTCACGGGTAATCCGTGGAGTCGAAACACTGTGTATATGAAGTCACGCTCACGGCTATGTGTAGTGATCGACGAAGGGACCGCATCAATATGCACCATCTTGCTGAAAAGATCCACAAATACAAGAATACCATTATTTTTGTAAGAGTATTCGGGGAACCCGAAGTTAAAGTCCATGGAAACGGACTCCCAACACTCTTCCGGGACCGGCAGAGGTTGTAGTGGCGCACGGGATGAAGGACTAGGCTTCACCCGTTGACACAATTTGCAAGAACAAATGTACTTACGCACGAATTGATACTGGCGAGGCCAATAAAAGTTGCGACTTACCGTGAGGTAAGTCTTTTCACGACCACGATGTTCGCCAGACGGCGCATCGTGACATTCGAACATGATACGGAATCGCAAGTAATCATGATCGGGAACGACGACACGAGGCGCGTCGTCGGAAACTGCTGTATAGTACAGCAGGCCATTGCGAGTCGTGTACCGATCCAAAGCGGAACGGTACAGAGCCGGCAAATCCGACAAGATCTTTCGGGATGGGTTCGCAAGATGACCCATCAAACGGAGGAGATTCTTGTCTCCTGCATATGCCTTCCGCACGTCATCGAGTAAAGGCGATGACAGAACACTGACTGACAGTGCCGCAACAGTGGGCAAGGCCTCACTGTTTGCGCGTGTTGTCGGCTCAAAATTGGGTCGACGTGATAGCGCATCAGCGACGACGTTAAGTTGTCCTGGCTTATACTCCACGGAGAAGTTATACTCCGCGAAGAAAGACATCCACCTCGCCATTTGTTGCGAGAGGTGTGGACTGTTTACGGCCGTACGTAGTGACGCATGGTCCATATAGACGATGAACGGTCTATCTCCCAGGAGATAGACGCGGAACTTCAGCCAGTGCGTACTTCATGGCAAGGATTTCCTTGTCATGCACTGGGTAATTGAGCTCAGCTGCTTGCAGCTGACGCGACTGATAACAGATGACGCGCTCCGCGCCATCAGCGTCGAACTGCATTAACGCACAGCCAATTGCAAAATCGCTGGCGTCACAGACCACGTGAAACGGTCTGTCCTGGTCGGCAATCGCCAATATCGGCGACTGCATCAAGCTTTGCTTGATACCTTCGAAGGAACGCTGACACTCAGCGTTCCATGACCATTTGGCATTTTTCTTGAGTAGACAAGAAAGATGAACCGTCATCTCGGCGTAGTTGCGCGAGTACTTGTGCAAGTGCGCCGCTAGACCAAGGAACTACCTTAGTCCCTTGACATCGACTGGCACAGGCCAGTCGGTGATCGCCTTGATCTTTTCGGGATCGGGGCGTACGCCGTGTTTACCCACGATGCACCCAAGAAGTGGTATTTCGCTTGCCGCGAATATACGCTTCTTCAGGTTTGCGTACAACTTACGCTTGCGCATAAGTTGAAGTACTTGGAGAACGTGAGTTCTGTGAACTTCAAGGTCCGTCTTTCCGTCCATATCCCGGCTATGGACGAACACATCGTCGAAGTAACTCGGTGCGAAGTCTCGCATTGGTCTCAACAGATTTGTGACACATCTGTTGAATGTTGCAGGGGCATTGCTCAGCCCCTGTGGCATCACTAGCCACTCCCACAGCATACCGCTGGGGGTACTCACTGCCGTGAACGGGATGTCCCGTTCACGCATGAGGATCTGATAGAATCCATCCATCAGATCCATGGACGAAAAGATGGTACTCTTTGACCTACCATCTATGATTACGTCCTCCCTCGGTATCGGCGTATGAGCCGGTACCGTTGCAGCATTCAATTTGTTGAATGCGTGCACTATCCGCCATCCTCCTGCGGCCCTACGCACACAGAAGGTCGGAGAGCTGTGAGGGGATGTTGATTACCTCACATGGCCCGCTGCTAAGCGATCGGCAAAGAACTTATCGATCGCTAGTACTTGTTCACGAGGCAGTGGCCACTGCTTCATGACACAGTATTTCGAGCCCGGTTTGAGCTCGATCTCGTGTCGAGTGCCTTTGTCCTTAGGCAACTCGCAAGGTACGGATTCAGGGAATACATCCCTGAATTCGATCAAATCCTTATACAAAAGATTTGCCTGAAGTGACTCCCAGGATTGAGACGTGTATCGCTCAATCCGATTCTTCTCATCGAGGACACTTTCTTCAATCGATGACCTGCTGAGAACCCTCTCGGTATCAGTAAACATCGTTCCCGATCGAATATCGGTAACTTACTCGTCCTCCTCGACGAGTATGCAGATCTGCTTGACTTTGCCACTGCGCAGATCACGCAAGAACCGTTTCGGTTCTAGCGTCGGCAATTGAGGTATCTATGAAGTTAGTCTCGGAGGCAAAACTAGATCAAGCGTGTAAGCGCCTACGCTTGATCCATCATCAAGCAAGACATTCAGCGTCTCGATTACTTCCTGGGAAGTCACATCTACAGGTTCTGGCTGAACTTTCTCCACAATGTAGTGATCATCTACATTGTGTTCTTATACAGTCGTGCTAACGACCGTACCACAAGTGAGGCCACCGCACTTACTCGTAGTACACCCACGTGAGGCCATCGCACATATTCACAGTACACCCACGTGAGTGCGGGCGTTCTAAAATATTCGTCAGTTGGTTGTCCGAGGAAAAGTAGCAGGTATATTAACTGATCGATGCTGCCAGCTCACCCTTGGCTCGTATCTCCTGAGACAAGGTAGTCCAAGGATGACATCAAACTTGTCATCCAGGTCGAGTACGATGAAGTCATCATCGTACTGTTCGCCTTTTAACATGTAGTGGATTCCGACTACGCGTTTCTTTACATTGATCGATGCGCCTGTCGATAGGCGCACCGTCATTCTCGTTGGAGGGATCGCCCGCTCCTCGAAGTAGAAACTTCCTGCCTCTAGCGACTGGCGACGAACAAAGTTGTTCGACGCCCCACAGTCAACTAGGGCGCGAAGTGACAAGTCCTTTGTCACTTCTAACTATAAAGTGATGAGGGACACTTTATCACTGGATGCAGAGACACACAGTGATTGGGCGTCGGGAGCGACCTTCGTCAAGAGACTGCAAACTCTCTTGATGTTGCTGGATCAGTAGGGCGCTCCGCCCCTACTGACCCCGACCATTTTTTGATGGTCCACCTCGCTGTTGCGGCTTTGCAACAGCATCGGACCCTCGACCTCCAGTTCTTCTTACTGTTGGACGATTACTGCGCTCAGCACCACGAGTACTGAGCGGGGGACACTGGATTCGTATGTATAGTGTCCCAACTTGTGACAGCGATGGCATCTCAACATTCGCTTGTCGTTCACAGCGCGAGGTTTCTCGTCCTCGACATTCCAGAGGTTCATTGGATCTGGATCTCCGGCCGTTGATCGTCTCTGCGGACGAAAAGGGGTCAGCGTAGTGTGATCCTGTCTCACACTTAAGTCTTCTTGCTCCGCAGCGAAGATTGCTTCGGAGAGCGTCTTTAGCTCTCCCCGGAACAGGTAGTCGCTTACGGGACCATCTGCAAGACCTTGAATGAATGTTGTGATCAACAAAAACTCACTCACAGGGTTCACTACCATGCAGCTTGCAAGGTAGCGTACGTGCTGAGCGTAAGCGTGAACCTTACGCTTACCCTGTTTGATTCCAGGGTGTTCAGATAGTGACCTGAACTCTGCCCTTGGCGGCTCAAACGTCTCGCTGAGCAGGGTCTTGAAGATCCTCAACGACCCAAACGTGTTTAGGTCGTGCAACTTGAGATTCAGGGCCCAATTCCTGGCGTCCCCTGCCAAGTACGACTGAGCAAATGTAACTTGCATTCGCTCATCGTCGATGCGACGGGCCTCGATGGCATCGTCGACTTCGATGAACCATCTCAACAGGGAATCGTCCTCGACTCCGTGATAATGGAGATCTATAGCTTAAGAGACCTCGGTCGACGCTCACGCGTCGGCTCTGCGGACTAAGACTGTTGTTGTCTTAGTGCTTCGGTCCGCTGGTGATCATGTTGTTGCAACAAGGTCACCTGCGCTCGCGACTCATCAAGTTCTCGCTGCAAGAACTTAATAATGAAGACACGTTGCTGGTCCCTATCTCTTGTGGATAGCATGGCCCAGATAGCTTGTTCGCCAACGGTCGAACTAATTTGTTCGATCGCACTCCATTCGATATCGCTCGAATGGGAGTAGCTTTCACGGGTTCCGTAAAATCTATCGCCTTCAACTTCGTCCAACATGTTCTTGTTGGGCGATGCGAGTGTGGTCCTTGGACGGACTACAAAGTGCTACCAGGTGTAACGGGGCACCGACAACTACGTACTGGGCAACCAGTACGGAGTTTACTATCACGGACTGTAGTGATAGTCAGTGCCCAGCTATATGTAGAACTACACCGAGGAAGGTAGAACGACTAAGGTGAAAGACTCGAGTCGTAGAAAAAGTAAAACTGTTATAAATGTAATAAAGTCCTATAGCTCTTGTATCTCTATTTGTCCTGACTTAATCATACTAATGTAACAAAATGAATAGTGACGTCTACTTACCACCCATTCCGCGCGTCTAGCAGCGATTAATGGGTCGATATCATCACGATATCAACCAACGAGTAGACCCTTCGTTCATCTCAACAATATCATCATGCTCTGTGATATTGTTAAAAGAATATTCGACGTAATATTCTTTTTGTCATTTTATCCTGTATGACAATATCATATAACGGGCTACCCCGTTACATTAGGTGATGCATTGATGGGCAGAAAGCAGATCATCAGGAAAAAGGCATTTATTAGCGTCATGCAGACATCTATGCATGACTAGTATCTCCTCTGTCAAACGTTCCAAGCTCTCATCTATTAAACGTTCCAAGCAGCTGTTTTAAGGGGATGAAGAAGGCAGCAATTCGACAACGTTGTCAACGCCTTGTTCTCACCAATACTTATTTCACAAGCACACAAACAGCCATCCTCTTGCTGTAACGGGCAGCTCGTTTCATGAAATTATCATTGTGCGAAATGGTAATAAAAATATGAAAAATAAAAAAGGCCCCAGATAATTAAAAGTAAAAAATGACCCCGATAATAGGAAATTACAAATGCCCCAAATAATTAAAAAATAAGTAAAATGCCCCAGATAATAACGAAAATAAGTAAAATGCCCCAGATAATCACGAAAATAAATAATGCTTACGTCTGAGTATAATCAAGTAAATGTCGTGATACAGTCACACTTGAATCAATTCAAGCGCAGCATATCGATACAAGTACTGGTTCTGGATACGATGATACTTCGCGCAATTTGTATAATCACGATGCAACCTACTCTGACCCCTCACAGCAGGTTCTGGCAATTCAGAGTGCAAGTTGCCTTATTGTCATTGTTATATTGAATTTGGTCATTAATCTTAAAAGCAGCTCGGTAGGAGCAGCACCACACCCGTCTGTTTCCAGTTACACACGCACACGTACACTGTCCGTCATTGAGCATCAGCACGCACGTGTTCCGGGCGTTTGTGCAAGTGACCCCATCCAATCCAACGTCTGGATCTCGCAGCAGAAACAGCAGTAGCATTGTCAACCGATCAACAATACAGCAACCGCAGCACCTACAACAACGCCAGCAGCAGCAGAAGAAGCAGAATTAACAATAGATACTAAAACAACGATAACAACCGCAACACCTACAAAACAACAACAGCAGCAGAAGAAGCAGCAGCAGTAGCAGCATCAACAGAGCTACAACGACAGCAACCGCAGAGCCTTCTACAATAGCAAAACATTTAACAAGCACGAACATCAATAACAGCAACTGAAACAATGATAACTGAAGCAATAACATTTATAGTAACAACATTAACACCGACTGACCATGTTTACGGCTGCGAATGCTGATACAAATACGCGTTTACGTACTCATATCTCGCGTCTGTGCCTGCAACTGGTGGCTGCGAGTGCAGCACGCCCCCGGCAAAACCCTCTCCGCGGCTTCCCGAACAGGGCGATGGTTGGTCACGGCCGTAAATAGGGTAATGAAAATGATTAAAGACGCGTGGTTTGATGTGTACCACATCAAGTTGAGTATACTAGTACGTGGGGCATTATTTTCGTGATTATCTGGGACATTTATAATATTTTACAGTTATTATCTGGGCATTTTTTATTCTTTATTTATTATCTGGGGCAGTTTTTATGATCGTGATTTTATGGATTATTTTCTATTCTTCCTTAAAATATTATGTTAAATAATCTTTTGACAATCACTGATTACAGTGATATTGTTGAGATGAACCAAAGGTCTACTTATGGGTATGGATTGTTTTTATATGAACCCACCAATCGCTGCTAGACGCGCGCAATGGGTGGCGATGTATAGGGGTGTATCGTGACACAACTAGTATATTTAAATACAAATTACATAAGTGGTCATAGGCTACACCCGAGATAGTGGGTGTTTCCATTCGTTCACTGTGGGCAGGTTAGTGAGATTCAGTCCCATTATCAGCCAATATGAAATCGATCTTTGGATGAGTGGTTCCCATCAGTTTAAAAAAAACTCGTACTTAGGATGAAAAACAAATAATACGAAATCCAGACTTGAGTTTAGTCTTAAGCATTAACTCCTGAGCGCTCTCTTTTGCTTCCTCGTGAAAACCAATAGTGCGTGTAACTACCGGAGCTCTGTCCCCGTTATAGATTAGTAGACGCCATCATACGTTTAGTTATAATAATATTATTAAGTTGGGTTGAATCGGAACAACAGATATTACACTTAATCATATTGAATAACAGTTAAAGGTCATACAACTCGAGTTTTGTCCTACTTGTTTACACTTCCTCTGTTCCGGGGTGAGTCCATTACATACAATTGGTACGAATGTATCAATTATTGAATATTATCTATTCAGATAATATTTAATCAACATCATTCGACAATAGGTGATGTTGGCGGAATATTACTCCCGAGGGTACTATTCTTTGGGTGATTCACCTTTTGGTTGATGTAAACGGCAATCAACCAGACTAATCACCAACCACTGCTGGATGCACGCAATGTGTGGTGAGCAAGAAACCCACCCAAATGTGAGATTGTAGTTTAATATAGTTGGAAAAAATAACATGGTTTATCGAAAGAAACTTAACTATATTTAGTACAGTTCTACTTCCCCCCCCTAAAGAGAGCTTTCGTGTAACGGGGCGCACCCCTTGGGTGAACTTAACGCAATGGTGACGTGTGCCCGACAAGCGTACACAGGGCAACTGAGGAGGCGGTAGGCAAAACAGAACCCGAAAGCTCTGTCTAGAGGGAAAAAGTAGAACTGTTCATTTAAATAGTTATAGGGAATTGCTAAATTCACACCCCTTTTCCTTAGATTCACACCCTTCCTTCAACATCTTATATGTAAAATTCCTATTCATTATAGGATTTAGTTTCTGAAAAAGGTATTACTCAATAATCTAGGCCATTGATTGGCAAGCAATACGTAAGAAATACATAAGATACTACTCATTCCTGTGCTCAAGTTCCTCCAGCGTTTACTTATAGGGCACCACTCAATAACATGCTTCCTCCTCCCGAGGTTGAGTATGCCAGTCGGGAGCAACTTATGGATACTGCGCAGACATTCGCACGTGGCCAAGGCTATGCTGTTACGATTAAAAGTTCTATTGCAGGAAAGCGTGTCTACCTTAAATGTAATCGGGGTGCCGTAAACGTACCAAAGGTTGGAAAAGAGCGCCAACGCCAGACCAGCTCACGCCAAATTGATTGCCCGTTCCTTTGAGTGGAAATTTCTCCCAAAAAAGGAGTAATTGGATGTTAAACCTGATGGAAGGATGTCACAATCACGAGCCGTCAATCCATCCGTCTGGTCATTCGACTCATAGGAAGCTAAATAGCGAGCAGGCCGATACTGTCAGAAATATGACATTGGCTAGTGTTAAACCGTTAGGGATTCTTTCATCCCTTCTTATGGAGAATGACGGTTCCCTAGCAAACCTCTCTACATTGTACAATAAGCGTACGAAACTTCGAAAGGAAAGCTAAATGGAACGATACCACTACAAGCTCTTTTTAATGATTTGCAAGCAAGCAAATTACGCACTTTCACAGATGTGATGATGATGGAGCATTAACCTCCCCATTTTTCGCTCACAAAGAAAGTATTCGGCTTGCTTGCCGATACCATCATGTCGTGCTTATGGACTGTAGATACAAGACAAACAAGTACCGACTCCCTTACTTCACATTGTTGGTACGACAAGCTTCAATAGCTAATGTTAGGTTGACTTCTGCATTATTAAATAAGAAAAACAAAAAGATTACATGTGGGCATTTTCAAAACTTGCAGCCATCCTGACACCAGAGACACGCCCAGCCGTGATTTTGACAGACCTTGAATTGTCGCTGATGGCAGCTATCGATAAAATATTCCCATCCTCATCACACATGCTGTGCACATGGCACATCAACAAAAACATCATGTCAAAACGCAAACGAAATTTGAGACGAGCGAGCAATGGAACTTGTTTCTTCAGCAGTGTAATAATCTGGTGGCTGCTAACACGGAAGTGGAATTTGAAAAAACAGTGAAAGAGCTATCAAACTCTTTTGACAGTAAGTCGTAAGTTCTCGAATACCTCTCTAATACGTGGCTTATATACCGGATCGCTTTGTAAATGCCTGGAGTCGAGGTATCCTCCATTTTGGCAAAAAAAGCTACATCACGAGGTGGAAGGCGCCCATGCGATTTTAAAATAATTTCTTTGGACAACTATCAATAGGGAACCTTCGTGTAAGTGCTCAGCAAACTGACTTTTGCAATTGGCGGTCAGAGTTGAAGAGAACTAAAGAAACAACACATCGCAGCAGAGACAAGTTACTTCACCTGATCAAGGTTGCCGTCAACTTTC